>WUAP02183333.1:0-22576 GCA_015163945.2 Stichodactyla helianthus | reverse complement strand
CCGAGAAACAAAGAAACAATACCCAAGGGAATGACACGTGGTCTGAAATGGAAAAACAAATACGCCCAAGTGGATTTAGTCGTTTGACATGGTATGGGGTGTCTTTCATGACGGTTTTAATAGCGAGTGCTCAGACAAGTCTAGCGGTCTTAAAATCGCAAGATATTGATAATGACCAAAGGGGAAGGCAAAGGAACAGAGAGAGGAATGTACAGGATAGAAGGAAATAACCGACTAGGTATGAGAAAGTGGTTTAATTTGCGAGAAAAAGGAAAAAACAAAATTCTCTTATTTTAGAACTAAAAATCTTTTGTCCCATATAACCAACTCACTAAGACTGGCTTTGCGCACAGAAGATGCAATAAAGGAGCAAGTTTGAGTGGGAAAGACGGTACGGTATGCAGTAACACTGAAATGGCTAAATTCCTATTGTTTCCGTGTGAATAATCCAATCGCAACATCCAATAGTTACCGGCGGTTACGATGAAGCAGTGTACGGCAACTCATACGAAATCCGCTGTGACAGAAATAATTTCATACCAGAAAAAAAATGCTACAGCTAACATATGATCCACCCATATACTAACACGAAGAGATTGGAATACAATCTCTTAATAAAAGTCAAATCTCAGATAAATAGCTTTATTATAGATCTTACTCACTATCTCGATTCTGATTGGCCGAGAGCCTGCATCTAATTCTCCATTTCTGCAGAAAAATCTGCAGAAATGGGATTTATCATGTCGAGTTCAAAACCCTAATGCTGGACGCGCGCTTAAAAATAGATTCATAAACGTAAAAGGTAAGAATGAATAAATGTATAAATGTATCGCGACTCTGGCAGATAACACAGACTTCGGTCTTGATAATTTACGATATCATGCTCAACCTCATCCAATACAATTGCTAAATATATTGCTCTAATTTCGTAATATCCCATCAATGTACCTTCTAGAATGTTTCCGGTAAACAAAGACATAAATCTCAAGAGAATGACAGGAGATCCATTATAGAAAAACTGTGACGCCTGATTAAACTAAAACTGGTCTATTTCAATGGAGTTTTTCTCCCATCACAAGGGATACCGCTACCGCATATAAGCTATCTCGGGCAATAACGAAATGCTTGTGTTGAAGTGTCAAGATAGTCCAAGATGTCCTAGCATATTAAAGTCAGACCTATGGCGTGTCTTGTTTACATGCATCTGATGCAAAAGCCTATCTCCGTGTACACAGGAAAATAGAATGGTGGTGCGCTTGCCTGAAGCTTTTACTAACATGAGCAAACAAAAGGTTCTTATGTCTTATATTGTGAAAAGATTTTGACAGAATACTATTTTAATTTAGTTTTCTTCGAGGTAAAATAAAAAAGCCTTTCATTTCACAGTGTTTTGTTTTGTAATTATAGGATTTCGCTTGATGGTCAATAAAACCCACCATTATACGATAAGGATAATGGAATTTTTATGTCGGGGCGGTTAAGTTATTAGCCTGCTATATCTTCGCAACTTATGTCACGTTGGGGTAGGGGAAAGGTATGGGATTTCAAATTACAATTATTTTGGCTCTCTTCGGCCTTTGGCGGGTATTTTCCCCACTCCTTTGCTGAAGAGAGCTGAATTTAAAATATAGATTGATCTGTTGGTAAATAAAACGTCACATTTGTGGCCAAATTCATTCCATACTAGACTGGTTATCTTTCAATACTAAATATGCTCTCTTCAACAAACGAGTGCGCCGCAACACAGAGCGCCTGATCACCCCTTATTCTATCTCGCGACACGGAATAAAAAAATATATAAAATACATCTACACGAGATAGAGACAATATTAAAAGCTGTGTTGTCCGTGAGAAATATTTTAAAAGTTTGTTGACTGAGGTCATGATAGATGACATATGACTATGGAGCAGTAAAATGAAATTGAAATTATATATACTTGTCGCTTAGTGCTTTTGGCTGTGACAACGATTTTCGAAATAGTTGTATAAATTTGTATCCATACTATTGTAAGGTACCTATAAAAAACAAACAAACAAACAAACAAACTGTAAAGGTTTAAAAACACGAATTATGAAAGGAATATTTGTCCATTTTGTTTCTGATTTATCGAATATTCTACCAACTGCTCCACTCTGTTGTGTTGATCAAATCCCTCCCCACCCTTCCCCATAAATTAGTCAAATCCCTCCCCACCCTTCCCCATAAATCTATTATAATTCACCTTCACATGAATGAGTTACCCGGCTAAAATCTTGAAGTAATGGTAGCAGGTTGTGTCTTAAGCGAAAACCAAATTCTAATTAACTTTCTATTTCTGATATCTAAGATATACGTATGCTAAACTGAAGAAAATATCATTCCACAAAATATGGAAATCTTTTAAAAGTACTTGGAAATACGAAATATGGCAATATGTAATTAGTGGTTGCTAGACAAACCTAATTGCAAGAACGTTGTTATATAAAATAAGAAACAAAATAAAATAAAATAAAATATAGGAAAATGCCCAATGGGAATTAGCTAGAAATGGCAAATTTAATATATTCCTGCAACAATTCACCGCAGAATGTTTGTTTGTTTGTTTGTTTGTTTGCTTTTTAATGAATATAACATTGTATTCTGATTTTTCCTCAATTCCATTCTTTATTTTTTCATTTTTGTATTTTTGTTTTCGTATGACAACATTCTTTCAATTAGGTATAATATTCTGGATTTATGTAAATGTAAGCTTGTAAGCTTCGTGTTTTAAACAAAACCTCCACAGACATGAGACTTGCTTGCACGTTTAGGGTGCTTTACGGGTGTTGTAATCAAATACCACGTGACTTGTGGGTGGTGTTGGTTTGTGGTCTAAACAATCTACACGGCACTAATTATGTAATGGCGCCTCAGCTTGCAACCACCAGCAATTTGTTTGTCAAACCTCACAGCAAGAAGAGGCAATTTTACTTTTGAAAAACGCCCACAGTTGCTGAGTTTACAATCATACACACCTACACATTCATTTCTTGACTATCCAGCAGAGCGAAGATATTCATAGTGGATATGCGGAAATTTGTCTACGAAGGTCGCAAACAACTGGACATCTCGAACTAAGCACTGTAAAGGACGCGAAAGATTCCAGATAGATAGCAATGCAAGATTCCACCGAGTTCTCAGAGTGTTTATACCATAGTATTTAGACGCAATATGTCGGTTTATATTGTTTTATATAAGATCTCTAAAGCGATATCGACACTCGTATTGCAATAATGTTTCCACCAATCACAGCACGCAAAGAAATTATGACATAAAACTAAAGGACATCAAAATGTGCGCAAACAATGGAAGTGCTTGAGTTCCATTTTTTGCCCGCTCAGCTGGATTTTTAATTTTGCTGGATCCCGAAGAACTACTATACACGATAATTCATTATCCTGATGTCTGTGCCCTTAGCTAAAAACTTAACAAGCATATTGTGTGGTATCTATATAGATTTTTAACGTGTTCATCATATAGTTGTGCGCGTGGGTTTAGGGAAGTCAGACAGCACGGTTTTGTAGGATCTATTCTAATGGGCTTCCAGCTGTTAACCTAACCCTAACCAATTATATAACACTTTGCCATCCTATAAAAAATGGAGTCGCCTAACCATACTATAACCTACTGCACCTCAGGATACCTTGCCATATGACATTATATCACACACCGCCTCACATTACGTCACATCACCTCATGTCACATTATGTCACATCACATCACATCACATCACATCACATCACATCACATCATACTGCATCACATCAAAAGACAACAACCCAACACATGTCACATATCACAGTATATCACATCACATCACATCATTCACAACACATCAATTCAAACCACACTGCATCACATCATATCACACTACATCACATCACACCACATCCTATCACATCACACCACACCACACCACTATCACACCACACCACATCACACCACACCACATCACATCACATCATATCATATCACACTACACCACATCACATCCCATCCCATCCCATCCCATCCCATCCCATCCCATCACACCACATCCCATCCCATCCCATCCCATTCCATCCCATTCCATCCCGGCACACCACACACGCGTCCTAATGGGTCATTTGAAGAAGATCACGTGACTGTAACTGACTGGCACTTAAGTTCGAATTTCATTTATGTCAAAGAATCGTTTGTTAGATCTCTAATGTCGTGAGCAAAACCTTCATTAAAATGCTATTTTACCCTCACAATATACTTTTGATCTCAAGATATTCAGTATTTTTGGCCAGGTTTGTTTGCCATGTAGTTTAGTCTTCCCCAAGGAAGAAATTAAGAACAGAATCCATTCTACGAGCACGTAACTGTATGCTGCAAAATTAAAACTAGATTTTAGTTCATATCAGTTCTATCAAATTTAAGGCGCATCTTTAGGGGAAATTTTAGTCAAACTTAAGTATAAAGGAAGATTCTGGGTTCGCTTTGAGATAATAGTTAGTCTTGTCTCAATCTCTTGAAATGGGCGTAGCCTTAGCACTTTAAAAGCTTCAATTCTGATCAAGATATGGCATTCCTTTTCTAACTACGTTCTGGAAACATGTTATATTTTATTGTGTAGAGCCTGTGGGATACTACATTAGCGGAAAGACTTTCATCTTGGAGATTTAATCTATAACTCCTTAAAAACATTTCAAGTTTTTTAATATTGAAAAGCAGTGATAAACAAGATAGCACGTTTGAACACGCTTAACCTTTTGCGCAGGCCTGCTTATCTTTGAGTAATTAATGAATAGATGTACAACTTAGTGGTGGTAAAAAAATGAACCATGTTTCAACAGCAGGGACCTTTCTAGAATGTTTCAATTTAAAGCGTTGGCTATTTGCACTCAAATGCGCATGGATACCGGTAGCGCGCCCTAACTTAGGGGGAACTGCTTTAAAATAAACACTAGAAAATGCACTTTTTTTTTTAATCGATACAATAACTTTATTATGAAGACAAATGAACGACGTTAATAGGCGCACGTTTACGGCTGCACTATAGAAGATTCTAGCCCGCATAGGAGGGGCAGGACAGCAGACTGATATTTCAAAGTATTTTAAAACAAATGAACAGACATGAGTTCTGAGGTTCAAAACCCTTCACAAAGGTAACCGCAAATTCTGATTGGATTCAGAACAACTGTTATAAGATATTCATCAGTTTAAAATCATCATACAAGTATTTTGGGGGTGGGGGTAGGGGGTGGGGAAAGGTCTATCAAAAGACGAAACTATACTAAAATTGAAGTTATCTTGCGTGAAGGACCAATACAGACAAAATTTATATAAAATCATACAAGTGGGGCTATCGATCGGGTCAATACAATGCTTATTGTCTCATCTCAAGAGAAAATGAGGTAAGTGAAGGAATCCTTGGTACCCCATCATATCAGCCCTTCGTTCTATTTTTAGAACAAGACCTACTTCTGTGATTGGCTGTGGGACCTTGCCTCATACGATCTGACCAATCATGTTCCATTCTAAAAATAAATACCAACCTAAAAATAGAACGAAGGGCTGATATGATGGGTAAAGAACCCAGTACCGGGGATTCCTTCTCTTACCTCATTTTCTCTTGCTCATCTCCATGTCTATCGCTTGTATCCATAATAGTCTGCAATTCTGGAGAAATGGATCCCTCAATCGGTAGTTTGAAGTTTTGCTTTTTTTATGACCATCGATCGAGAAATTACCGAGTACAAGTGATGTCATAGCTATGTTAGTCGGATTTCTCAAACTTTTGTTTATTCGTTTGTTTGTTTGTTTGTTACGTAAATAAATAAACGAATATGGCGCCCATGTCTTTAGTTATGTCATTCTTTTCTTTATCAATGATAGAAAAGCGAGAAGAGTTTTTTGAGCGGGAAATTACCCCAGTTTTCCACTCGTAATTAACTAATAAAAACATGCGATGAAGGTCTACTAGATATGGACGAGCAAACGTGACCGTATGGTTGTTTTCAGATCGAGATTCTTTGCTATCTGCGAAGCTCTAGAAAGCTTTGAATACTGCGTGCATGGCCCTTTCTGTTCTATTTCAGCTACAAGTTTTCTTTTGGATTTATTTTTATTTTTAAAACTTATGATTATCAAAGAAATTGAAAACATGGAGAGGATTGAGTTGTGGCAGTCTTAGAAGATATCGTTAAGTGTAGTAATTTGTATAATTATTTGTTTAAATATTCTTACTTTTGGAAAGCTTTACGTCGGTGCGTGACACCAACAAGAGCATCAGCATTAAATAAAACAAGGAAATAAAAGAATGGATACACGAAGAATGAATTAAAGATTACAAAAAGATAGAGAAGGCAAAGGATAAAAATGAAAAATTGGAAAGAGTGAACGAATGAAACAAAACAAGAAAATTAAACAACAACAACAAAAATTACATTGAGAAAGAGAAGAAGGAAAAATGGATGTTCAATGAATAAAAAAATAAAATGACGTCTATCTAAGGGACCGGTCATTGTTATGGCCCGGGGGAATCGGTGGATTTGTTTGGGGGATGGGCTTACAAGGTTTTGCGAGGGGGAGCGGGGGGGTCAGCAAATATAGCAAAAACGACCAGACAATAAGAGAGGAATTCATAAATTTGTCAGTAAATTTGTTCGAATATGAAGGGGATTACATAGTCCCATAATGTCTCAGGGGGGCATCAGATAATTTTTTGGTGTCACATCAAAAATCCTCCGTTCCACAGACTCCCCACCACCACCCCAGGCAATTATTAATGACCGGTCCCTAAAACACTTCTGCACTTCCTACCTCATGATTTCCATAATGGCATTCATCCTAAACCTTTGTCCTCATCTTTATACAAATTGTTTCTGCTTGGAGGCAAGATTATACTTGATAGACAGCGGACAAACTACAGAGCAGGACAGAATGTTCTAGATTGGATGTCGAGGCTAACACGTGCGCCTCAATGACAGTGCACCTGAGCTTTTCCCATGGATAATAGCGTGATAATCCCCACTCTGGAAGAAACAAAACAAAGAATAGTGTAGACTGAGTAAACGCGTCAGATTCTTAGGAAACGCAACGCAGTTAGTCCGGAACTTAGTATAATTAACGGCATGGTCGAAATTGATAAAGTCACTAATTTTTTCTTTAGGGAAATTGTAGTAAGTCCTTCGCCTAATGAGATCACAGAGCGGGACTTTGAGGGTTTTATGCATGACTAGAAGAGAAGGCTGTTGATCTAAATTATCTCAATGAAATGAAGTGTTTGAAGCTGAAATCACTTTTTAATCATTTCTTAAGTTTAAGAAAGGATAATGAAAAAACTAAAAGAAAGAAGGAAGGAAAGAAGGAAGAAACAATGTAAAGAGATGAAAAAAGAAAGAAAGGGGGGAAAAAAACAGAGAACAGAAGAAATAACAAAGGAAAACGAAAAATGAACATCAAGGTCACTAGCTTGAATTTTTTCCGTGAGGGATTACGAATTACCGCATAAATGTGACTCAAACTGGGAAGCTTAAGTTTTTCTGGGCCACTAAGTTTAATTGTCTTGGGCATGTAGGGCAAAAGCTAATGAAAACACCTAGAATGTTCTACCAATTAGAAACATAACCTCAAGGATAATAGGGTCTTTATTTAGCTATCTTTTGCTAAGCATCAAAAGATTTCGGATTTCGAAACAAAACGACAAAATGTTGATAAACACTAAATTGGAATGTCTGACAACATGCAGCGAGAAAAGGAAAACAATGGACAGATAGATGAATAAAAAACGAATGTGGGAAGACAGATGTTTTAAATGCTGTTGTAGTCATGTGTCATTGTCAGGGAAAATCAAATATCAAATATTTTATACAATTAGAGAGACTGGAATGGCAAAAGTAGTACGGGAATAAAAACGAATAAATAGTGGAGGAACGCTAAAAAATTATATATATATATAAATGAGTAGAAATTGAGAAAATAAACAATGATTGTGAAAAACTGGATTGAAAAAGTCAAAAGTGAGCACTCGGCTGAGTAATACTTAGTAGCGTACATTGAGTGTATATAGAGGAGGTACTTTTGCTTTTTTATTTGACCTTTGTCCGTTTTAGAAATATTGCGATGGTTTCGTTAAAAGCAGGAAGTCAAACCTCAACATGAACACCATTAGCATATGTGAGTGGATTTGTGATTTATGTTATTGATAGAAAAAAAACATCTTCTTAAGACACCTCCCTAAAAAAGCAAGTCATCAAAAAACTAAAAAAGATTTATAAAACAATAAATAAAATGAAATAAATGAGATAAACTAGAAGAGAAAACAGTCAAAATGGTCAAACATTAGAAGCTTAAAAATAAAGAAATTATTCAAGAAATAACATTCAAAAAGAGGAAGAAAAGGTAAAATATAAGAGGGACGAAAGGAAAAAACGAAGGAAGAAAAGGCAAACAGAAAATAATTAAAAGTTTAGAAATTAATCTTTCTGGGAACCAACCATGGCATGAGAATATTTTCTAAATCCACTAAGATCAATCTTTTCAGCAAAAGGTTCGACTAATGCAACGAGCTTGTGGACTGAAATACTTAATCAGATAAGACAGCCAACTTGCATATTCTAGTAGTATTTGTAATGATCGAAAACAAGGTCAGTTCCTGGGGTCTCGGAAGCGAAATTTCCAGAGAGAACGTTGGCATCCGTGCAGCCAAGAACAACTAACGTCAACCTGTCGGCTATGCTTTGGTCTTTGGTCTCGACAAACAGTTAGAGGTAATCTCAACTCAAGTATTTTAGGATCAAACTTAAATAACATAGTGGACCTATCATATATAAAGACGTCTTGGGAAGAGTTAGACCTTTCGTACTATTGTATTTTTATAAATCCCGACCGGATAATAGTTTAATGTATAATGTATGGCAATGATATATATATGGTGATAATGGCCAAGGTCAACAAACTGGCCGATGAGGTCACTATTGATCCAGGAAAGCCACCTGCGCAAACGCAGTAAAACTTTTATTTTATAAATCCCGACCGGATAATAGTTTAATGCATAATGTACGGCAAGGATCTATATGGTGATGATAGTCAAGGTCAACCAACTGGTTGATGAGGTCACTATTGATCCAGGAAAGCCTAAACTGCGCAAACTCAGTAAAACTTAAGGGAAAGATACTACCTTCTTGGTGGTATAATTATTGTTCACTATTAGATTATTTCTTTTTTTCTTTCTTTCTGATTTCTCATTCCGATTTGTACATCTTTAGTTTCAAGATTAAAAAAGAATACATAAAAAAAAAAAAAAAAAGGAAAAGAGGAAACATCACTTGCACAAGCCAAAACCTGATGCTTTGCTATCTTTTTCGTTCCTCTTCTCTTCTCTTCTCTTCTCTTCACACCGGTATTCAACAAGACAATAGCCATTAACAGCATGACAAAAAAAAAAAAAAAAAAAAAAAAAAAGAAAGAAAAAAAAAACTACAATCCTTCAATTTTTTCCAAAATTTTTTTCATTTTTTAAAAAAATTTTCTGGATTACCCATTATAAAGCATTAATTAAACGCGAAGACATAAACGATGTGACAAGTTTTTAAAATAATTGGGATTAATTCAGAAAATAACTTCACTTTTTAAGTGATCAAACTTCACACTGAGCTTTAACGACTTTCTTGAACATTCTGCTCTTTGTTTTTGCCAATAAAAGCTACTTCTGAAGCAAATTTTATACAATAACAATAGGAATGGTCGCTTTAGAAGGGTCCTGCACATGAAGCAAATTTTGATACAATGACAATAGGAATGGTCGCTTTAGAAGGGTCCTACACATGAAGCAAATTTTATACAATGACAATAGGAATGGTCGCTTTAGAAGGGTCCTACACATGAAGCAAATTTTGATACAATGACAATAGGAATGGTCGCTTTAGAAGGGTCCTACACATGAAGCAAATTTTGATACAATGACAATATCAGTGGTCGCTTTAGTAGGGTCCTACACCTGAAGCAAGTTTCATACTAGATTGGTCGCTTTAAAGATCTTAAGTAGATTTGATATAATGACAATATGGTCGTTCTAGAAAAGTCTTACATCAATTGATAATTTAACCAAGAAAACACGCTTTTAGTCGCTCATAGAGGTCTTAGATGGAATTAAACTCGTAATTCATTTATTCCGTAAGCATAATAGTTACCATAGCACATGCACATTGTTCGCAGCTTTGGTACTACATATTCATTGTGCATGTATGGAACCTCCCATGGTGAATACATTGATTGTAATTAAAAAGTACCGACGTCCCTGGCGGTTTTGGCTTGTGGCTTGTCGCTCTTGGTCGCGACAAAGTTTTTTTGAAATAATTGTATGATATCAGGATGATATTTAAACCGGTGTTATGATAGCCACGATATAACGCGTGCTGTGATTGGCTAATTCGCGTGCGCGAGTGCGCATCATTTCACGATGGACTGCCGGCTGATGTGATCAAAAAGCGCACGCGCTCGTGTATTGAGAATTTCGTTAATATTCTTTCGATTATAAATGCTATTTTTGGCTCTGGCTATGTTATAAAAGACTGAATGGTTCACACTTATATTGAGTATTTATCGTGAAATGGATACACTTGGGAGGTAGCTTAAGCACTCAAGAAGCTAGAGTTGTTCTCGGCTTCGCCTTGTGCGACTCTTACGCTTCTTTCGTGCCTAAGGAACCTCCCGTGTGTATCCATTTCACGATGGATGCACGCTAAGCGTGAACCACTTCTTTAATACGCACTAGTGACAGACTTGACGCTTTATTTTGAGCATCATTATCTACCAAAAGCCCAAAAATGAAGGATTCCTATCGTGTACTCATGGTATATAACCAATAAAAGGATACTTAATTTTCCTGACGTTTCGGGCTTTCACTCTTCGTCAATAAAAAAAGCACTCATAATATAGTGCACTGGACACATGCTCGAAAGATCCTTAACTAGTATGTTCGTTGCTAATCGAATCAAAGGATACCAACGAAATTCGCTCTGTCATGTTTGACAAAATTTCGACAACCGTCTAGAGAATGAATGATTAATAGATAGATTAATAAATTAGGAATAAATATGCTGCTTATTTTTCTTTCTTTCATTTTTTCTTCCTTTCCTTCCTCGTTTCTTACCTAATTTCTTCCTTTTTTCTTCCTTCCTTCCTTCCTTCCTTCCTTCCTTTCTATCTTTCATTCATTCATTCATTCATTCATTCTTTCTTTTCTTGTTCCTTTTTCCTCCTTCCTTTTTCTCTCTCCTTTTCAATCCCTTTTTTACTTCTCTTCTTAATCGAGAATCGCATTTAATGTTCCTCGAACGCAACATATTTAGAAACGTCCTAGCTAGAAACTTAATTATCGCAAACACACTACCACAGAATTAGGAGCTAGAGATTATCAAACTGGATAAAGTTTAATTCGACCCGATGTATTCAGCCAGAAGAATAACTAAAAGATAGTAGACTTACGGCTTCTTTAATCACAAATATCAGTGCGGTATTAACGGACAGCATATATTAAAATGCTACAAACCATGAAAGTTTTGGATGCGATTTTAGCTAGGCCTGAAATTATTTTCCCATTAATTTCGTTTAATCAACATTTGATAGAAACTCCAAGTCGTTTTTATTGCCATTTGCCCAAACTTAAAGCCTCTCTTTTCGCTGATATTCTACCAAAAAACATCTGTCTTTTATAAACTCTAATTATCCCGGCAAAACTCGTGATGTATTTCATTACATAACTCCAAGAACAAGTATTTGTATAGATGGCATTTGTTATCGAACTATGAGAGTAAAATATTATATAACCACTCTTCACCCATGTCCACGTGAAAGCGAAAAATGCTTGTAAATAATGGCGGCGTACAATAGGCGAAGGCGCCGCGATGCTACAAACACGTTCTCTAATATTTTGAATCGGTATCAGACGAGTTTATGTTAAAGACATTTATAGCGCTAGGGGGTGCGTTGCATTAGTATGAACCAAAATCAGACAAGAGAATTATTTAGCGCTTCATTAATCTTCAGGTTTTTTTTTTCTTTTTACCACAACGTTTCGTGTTTGAATCATTTTTGGTTTCATAAAGCAAGTCCCTGGGATGTACAACAAAGAATTACCGATATTATTCGAATCCAAACGCAAAGCAAATGCTTAAGAACCAAAATCAAATGCTGTCAACAATTAAAATGAAGCCCATCAATTAGAAAAAAATAACATAACAATCCCGTGGATGTTTACGAAATCACTTCTCTAAAACTTGAATGATTTCTAAGTTTTCCTCCCCGGCGAAAGTGAAGAAAATTTCCCTGGAGTAAATAAAAAATCTTCATCAGAAATATCAACAAGATAGGATATCAATGAAGAAGGAATGAAAGCTTCTAAGGTGATTATGACAACTGGGCGATCAAATTCAGTGTTTATAAGCCAGACATCGAGGAAAAAGCGAATACGTGATGTTGTCAGAATAGCTAATAAATAAACGCGGTTTGGAGTCAGCGTGATGGGCATCTGGAATAATCAGTCCCTGTAGCTATTTTTGATTCCATTAGGGTGCGTGCGCACGTGTAGAGAGCCAGCTGGTGTAGCTATATAAGGCCAACATCTTGCGCTCAACCCATCAAAAACGCATCGTGACTCCTCAAAATTTGAAGGCCGTGCTCTAAAAGGGTCTCAAAACAGACCAGAAAGATCACAGTTCGTTCGATTAGGAGAGTATAAGAAGGTGATTTCGCTTCAAAGTCCAGCAGTTTTTATTTTACGATCGAGTAAAAGCACAAGACGAGGGTTGAGTTCGCGAACAACAGTCGTCTACTCAAGAAGATATCTACAGAAGCGAGGACTGAAGAAGAAAGTGTTCAAGAGAAAGTAAACCAGTGTATATTTTATATCCTCGTTGAGAACCATGAAGGCAGACCAAGTCGTCAAGCGACCCACAAGCTCGGAGAGACTAAACTTCTCAAAGTGCTCCTCCCGATCAACCTCCTTGGAAGACTACTTGATCGCACAAAGCACTTTCCCGGATTTCTTCTATCAGAAGAACGAAGACGGTCGACTCGTCAAGAACTGGAAAAAGACCGACTCACTCGCTGGAAGAGAGATGTTCAGGGCAAAGCAAAGCTACCTGAGGTCTGCAGAAAAGGATATGAGCATTTTGGAATGGTATCGTAAAGAATATGGAATGAAGTGAGGAAGAAAAGCGTCGCTCGCTCGAAGATTGAGTGAGAGTTGACACAAAGACAATGTATCCGAGATGAGCTCGTAGCCAAGCACAAGACTCCACGCTTAACTAAAAAGCAAGAAAAGAATCGTGCTCACTTACGTGTCTTGAAATACTGTATAGACTGTAGTATTCAACGAAAAAAGAGTGAATGACTGAAACACTATTTCAAAGCCGTCATTGTCTTAGAACTTATAGTTGACTATGTCTAGTCAAAGAACTGAAACGCTTAAGGGACAGTATTTTTAGTTCTGTAATTTTCACTTTCAAAATAGAACTTTGCCTTTCCAATCTCGTATAAGAACGCTTAGCGTTTGTCGATTGAACGGTATTTTATTTTAGATGTATTTATGTCAGGATAACTAGAAGGCCCAAGTTTCAGGCTCGCCAGCCAAACCTTAGCATTTTGAAAAAGAAAGTCTTGATTTCAGAGTCAAATGCAGGGTCGGATAGCTTCGTTATAAGTCCATAATGTAATCTGTTTTGACTTGGTACAATTAAGTTTGAACCTATCGATGGCGAGTCGAGATCGTCAGCGACGTAAAATCGAGACATCAAATATTAACATAACTCAAATGTGAAAAAAAAGTTAAATTTCTAGTTGTAATGAAAAGACGTTAGCTGAGAAACCCAAAAACAACTTTAGGCTTAAATAAATGCAGTGAGTTAAAAAAACGATAAGTCTCTCGGGAAAGATGTATTCTTAATTTGAGTTTGCTATACGTTTCTTAATGAAGAAAAAATTTTCCAAATAAATATTTTCATATGTTTTGTAAAACCAATTGTTGTTGTTGTTGCTTTTGTTATTGTGGTAAGCAGATTGAATGGGATAATGATATTCAGAAAGAGTCAAGAGCTCAAACAGCTCTCGTCATTAATATTCTCCATGTATAGCATCTTCTCCCACTCTCATTGTTTCTGGATTACTACCATTGACACTAAATTATTGTCGCATAATCAAACCGTGTTTTGGCTCCGTCACCAAACCCCTCTTTCCGGACTTAACCTTTCCAGAATTTCAAAATAAGAAACCAATCTATTTTTACTGAAATTGTTCGACATTTTTGAGGCTTTTTTCCTGACCGAGACTTGTTTGAAAGCGCTGCACTGTCACGGGAAATTGATATTTTATCAAGCAAAATCTGCGATAGTGTATTTGTTTTTCTCGCCCCCGCTAGAAGTAGGAAAATCAACTCGAAAAACCTGAAACAGGCTATGTCTGGTTGTCTGTAGTTCGGGCACTGCTATCATTAGAAAATGGAAGGAAGGGGGGGGGGGGGGAAATAATTATATATATATATATATATATACTTAAACTTAAACGTGTATATACAAAGAAAATACAAGTGACAAGTGGGATATTCCATGGTATGCCACGAGAAAGGATTGTATAACTATTTTATTATATATATATATATACTATACATTGTATATTGTATATTACAAAACGTAGACAGCGAGACGAACCACAAACCAAGCACTTGAGGCTTCTATACTTTTCGTTGGGCGGGGGGGGGGGGGGGGTGCGTAAGATATTTCTATAACCTAGTTTTTTAAAAGCAGTTTAACATGGAAAACGACATTTACAAATGACTACTTGAAAGAAGTAATAAATGGATGCAAAGTTCTTTGCAGATTTTGACACAGACATTTCCTCTTGATATCAGAACTTATTTGATATGAACTGAACTGAATGTTTGTTTTTGATAGGACTTGACAAAAGATGAGGGAGGAGGGGGAGTGCAGGGAGACATACACCCATCCATTTTCCCATCCGTCCATCCATCCATTTTCCCATCCATCCAAACATCCATTTTTCCACCTATCCCTCCATCCTTTCATCTACCTATCCATCCACTCCCATCCATCCATCCACCTAATTATCCATCCATCCACCTAACCATTCATCCATCCATCCACCTAACCATCTATCCATCCATCCACCTAACCGTCCGTCCGTCCGTCCGTCCATCCATCCATCCATCCATCCATCCATCCATCCACCCACCCACCTAACCATCCATCCATCGGTCTATCCATCCATCGACCTCTAGGTAGACCAACATTAAGTATTTCATTGTACTTGATATTGATAGAGCATTCGTATTGAAATAAAGTTATTATTTAGCCATGGCAGATCAATTTTATTATTATTATTATTATTATTATTATTATCGGTCTATCCATTCCCTCATTTATCCATCCGTTTAATCTCCTTATCGTTTGCTACTGGATTTATCTACGGTATTTTGAGATGTTAAAAATACTAAATTATTTATCCCTCGAACTGTGGCATGATCATCTTTTATTCAAACCTTTTAAGATCCTTTGTTATTGGTTCACGAATTTTAGAGCTAAAATTTAATCAGTGATAATATCAAGGACAAATATCCTGTCTTCTGTTACTTACGCTATCACCATTATCTTCCCCTTTCCAAACAAAACAACGTATCTGCTGTTTTTAGTCCATTCTATTGAACTCGAATCTACGATAAACTAGACTGCTAGATGGCTGGATTAAAAGCTGAAAGCATTTTGGCACAGATGATATCTTAGAAAATCAAATATTAGAATAGTTTTGTTTAATTTCATTCTTTTATTCGAATTTCGTTGATTCTGATAACAGTAAGAATAATCACGAAAATTAACCCGCACCGTGGCAAAAATTCTGCACATTTCCTCTAGTCCTATTTTTTTCTCCTAGAAAAGAAATCGAAATGATTACATTATAGCAGAGATTTTGTTTCGTTAAGATGCAATAGCAACACTGTCTCGGCGGAGCATCCTTCGTTACTGATAAGATGTACAACAACATTAAAATAGCTTTTCTTATCAACCAACAAACAGTGACAAGACTTTCCAATAACTGATCGGATCTGCCATGGCTAAGCACTGCCTTAGAATACAATTTTACGATAAGATGTTCATATTCCAGCATTGAGATGGTTTACTTTAAAATAATTGTCATAACGTAGGGATTTTTTTACCAGAGCCGCAGGACGCTCATTCAATGATGTACACATTAGCAGTGAAATGTAAGTGAAGACTCCTGAACTCAATCTGCTTCAGGATTCGCTATAGCACTGAAATGGCTTTTAGCAAGTGTATACTTCGTGCATGAAATCTGCAACAACATTCTCCATAGCACTAAAATGGCTTTTCTTAAACTTAAAGACTTTGCAAATCGAATTCTCTACAAAATTTATTCTAGTGACAAGTGCATCATAGTTCGTGCTCTAGCACTGAAATGGCTTTTCTTATATTAAAGAACTTGACAAGTGACAAGCGCATAATTCGTGCTCTAGGACTGAAATGGTTTTTCATTCTAAAACGGAATTCCCTAATTCTGCTTTCATTCATTCATTCATTCCTTCCTTCATTCCTTCCTTCATTCATTCCCAACCTGTCAATGCACCAGAGAAAGTATCTACCACACGAATACAGACTAATAACCAAGCCGAACCTCTCACTCAAAATCGATTTGAATGGAAAATTGTTGTGATCTGCGTCAGGTTCTCAGAGGCGCGCATGTCAGGACTCATGACTGTCTAAAGCACTGATCACAATCATAATAGCTATCATAATAGCAACTATATGATAGCAGTAATTATGTTAATCACAAGTGGGACGAGCAGGAGAAAAAGGGGCGGAGGAAGATTAACTCAAGAAGGAAAAATATCAAAACAATGAAGGAGATTCAATCGACACATCACCAATTAAATGTAATTACGTGACATCAAAGTCTAGAGAATATTTAAAAAATGTCGCATGGTTAAACTGTTGATGTTATGTTATATTTGTGACAGGGTGTTATACGTATTCCAATTTTGATAAAATTATGCGTCCCTTAGTGGTGAATAAAAACCAGTTGATGCTTTTCTTAATATACACGAGGAATACATGTTAGTTAACCTGCAAGTACGATTTGATCCCTTTTAAATTAAACTTGCTGAGCTTAAAAGATGTCAGACGAATGCAACTTGAGACTGAATACAAAAACTTGTATAATTTAATTCTTGCAAAAGAAACGAAAAGATGAACATGTGTGATAAGAAATATGAGAATAAAGTTGGCATGTGATTCCAGTATGGAAAACCGAAATGATAATTAATAATAACAATTAACGATTAATATAAATGTCGGATGTTTGTGATGGGAAACTAAAGTGTTAGTTTTCAGCTTCACGTTCTGTCAAAAAGAAAACTGACTAAAGAAAATGATCAACTTCGAGTAAAAATATCCCTCACAATTCAGGAGTTCAAACATTTGTTTATGTCGGAAAAAACCCTTAAGATTCAGATGCCTACTACTGTACAACAATCGCGCTTCTTTCAGCTGTCATCCGCCTTATCGTACGTGCCGGGAAAGAACTCCAGTACTTAATATCAGCTCATTATTGATATCAACTCGCGTGAGAAATGAAAGACACCGAGCATAATCGAGCACTTAAGCCCTTCTAATATTTCTTGTAGAGATATAATATCTTCTAGGTCCGAGTTTTATGGGCTAATCGGCTCAGATCGGCCGTCTTTGATGTGTTAATTTGTCTTTATATAATCAAGGATTTATTAGGTTTATACATTCAGTAATCAACTTATTAGAAACTGCAGGTCCGATGTAAGTCTGGGTACAGCTAACGCGCAGATTTAATCCGCATGAATTGCACAATGACTTAGGATTTCCAAGAGAGCCAAAGAAGAAAAATCTATCAGCCTACGTCAGCCAATGAGACCTAATTTTCGCTGTATAAAAAAATGATAATAAATAAACGACAGCTTAATAAAGCCAATACATCATTTTTTCCCAAGCTATAAAGAAATATCTGAGGGTGCGCACGCAAGTCTGGCTGACGGAATATGTCCTTTAAATACCACTCAGAACATGTCTATAATAGTCGCCTTAGTTTCAAGTCGGTTTAGAAGAGTTAGTCCTTGGGATAATTCAAACAATCCTGTTTTTCTGTAACTCAATCGTAGTCCTCAAGTCTCTTCTCCAGAGCAAGCGGAAGGCGCGAATTCAATATCCCTAAAAAGCAAACCATATCAACTGATATCTACATATTAAAAAGAAATGCTAGCAACATCAGTACTTTTATCTTATTCTTATCTGATGTTTTGGGAACTTTCCGTAAGATCAGTAGCAATCATACTATGGAAATCTTTTTGACAGTTGTGCGCCTCTCTTATCTTAGTCTTTAATTACGCGGATCAGTATACATGAGTAGACTGTAAGAACAACTAGGAACTACTTAGTGACAAAATAGGCCCTCGTTTCTATAATTAGGCGCCCATATTAATCGTATTCCTTTACTCCTAGATTTCTAAGCTTTAGTACTCGAACGAGAAATAATAGTGTAGCACCCCTTTAATTGCGCGCCCATCGTATTTCTTTCCCGCCGTGTTAGATTTTTATTCATCAATTAGACTAAGAGTTTGAGTTTTCTATCGGCTGATAGTTGACGAGGGCGAAGTCCGAGTCAACTATCAAAGCCGAGAGAAAACAAGAACGAGTAGTCTAATTGTTTTAGTAAAAATCTATTTTTGTTTCTCTGGAGTAACATTTTATAGTAATTCTTCGATATCTTCACTCGTAAGTTCTTTAAAACACGTCTCAGGAAAAGCCGCCATCTTGAATTTTCTCTACTCACCTTCTATCGAAATTAGAAGGTGAGTAGAGTAGCCAATCAGAGCGCACGATTTGCGTTAGAATACTAGTAGATTTTTACTAGTACTGCTTAGTAACTTCCCCAATCGAATGAGAGAGTCATAATAGTGTAGGATGCCATCTTATTTCTTTACTGCTGTGTTAGATTTCTACTAAGTAACTTCACTACACGAACGAGAGGGCCATGATAGTATAACACGCCTTTTCCGTAATTGCGCGCGCATCATAACCCTTCATACTATAACGGGTTATATTTCTAAGCAAATTCCCTAAACAAACTAACGAAACAAAATACACTACTTTTTCAAAATTCTGCGCCCCTCCGTTGCCCTTCGCCTGTTGTAATGGCTGTACTTCCTTACAATATACTACCAAGAAACTTCCCTAATCGAACAAGTAGGGGGGGAAAGGAAAAAGAAAAAGAAAAAGAAAAAGAGAAAGAAAAAGAACAAAGGAAAAAAACCCGGCTTATTTTATGTAAAATTGCGCGCCCCTTGTATTCTTCTTCCTTGAGTACTACTTCGTGTTCTTATTGTTAGTATTCTATACCAGCCAACATAAAAAGAATAGATATATTTCATCACAACTGTGCGAAAGTCGGGCCATGATGTCCATTTGTATGTAATTATAAAGCGTTAAGTTATTATTAGGTATAAACACTGGTAGAACTCTTACTACCAAGAAGCTTTCCTGATCCTAAATCGAGATAAGGAGTTCCCTAATTACGTGCTTATCCTACTTTTTTGGACATGACTAGCCACAGCGTCACGGATATACAAGACATATACTCTGATGGATCATTATAAAGAAACACTCAGTCTATAGACTCTCCCTCCATTAGTGACTTAAGGGGTGTCTAATGACACGCGTATCTTTTTCTTGGACATGACCAGCCAGTAAAGTAAACTTATACAGCAAGTCCTTAGTGTCATTTTCTTTTTCCTTCATTCACTTGTTTTTGACTATAAACCCAGTAGGCTGCGTGCGCAAGAGTCTTACTAAGCATCCACTTCTGCCTTGAGTGGTTCTCTGCATGGCAGATCTTTTGATGACAGATAATGATTTATTTTAAGTTGCATATCGCTCTGATAAAGATAAATAAAACCGAAACGTGACTGTGGACTGTAGCTCATTACATGCCAATATTAATCAAGTGTCTTTGAGAGGCTAAGTGACAAACACTAGAGTATAGTCCACAACGCGCCATGGATAACTAGATCTATTGGCCCATGCTCATTGGACTCTTAAATAGTAACACTTACATGAAAGTAATTCAAAACAGCTTGTGTAGTATCTTTGGGGAAGAACATTTGGCGGGTTCCATTATCATGTGCAACGGATGTGGTAAATGACTTACAATTCTACTGGCCCGTTTTTGAACTATACTCAAAACGTGCAAAAAAAGTACAATTAAATGTGGACCTTTGATTCACCTTCATGACGTTAGAAAAATCACTTAGGAACTGCTGTTGCGCCCGTAACCCGAGTTTCTGACTTTGAGATGTCAGGGGGGAGGATGTAGGGGAGAGAAAAGGGGAGGCGGAAGGGAGGGAAGGGGCTGGAAAGAAGGTTAGAAAAAAACTAAACAGAAAATAATTGAATATTGCCTATGACGCAAATTAAACGCACGCTCTTCCAAAACCTGTGTTCTTCGTGAGCGTAAAGTCAACAACTTTTTTTGTTTGCGTATTAACATTACGGAACGCACGAACCAAAAGACCTCGAAAATTAAAGAGACGCTTACGGCAACTGAAACACGAGTAGTACTGACGTCAACTCGAGTTTCACTTTTCACGTACTACCTCAGTAGATTATACAAAGAAAACTATGGATGATTAAACGATTTTACGTGAGTTGTCTAAACAATTCATTATTGTCTAATGGATTATTCGATGGGCAAAACACTATGTAGGCAGTTGAAGTCAGTCAACTTGAAAAACTGATAACAAATATCGAAAAGCCATAACATGAAAATCTCGTAGGATATATTGCTTGGTGCTTTTTAATGTTTCATGAATTATTATATACGTAACTGACTGTCAAGTCTGCTCTCTCGAACCTCTATTCATTAAGTATTTATGTGACTCCATTGATCCAATCTTAAAGTGGCCTGTAACATATTTTGTGACTATGGTAAGCTATTTTTGCTCGTAAGAAGCAATAGAGGAATAGATACTTCAGGCCTGTCATAGTGCGTGTAGGGGGGGAGGTGCGGTCGAGGTCAAAGTGGGTAAAACTATTGAAATGTTGGACCTTGAGTACCCCAAAATGGAACCTTTGGGGACCTGAGGGGGTGCATTGGGGGTGCATTGGGGGGGGGACGCACCCTGCAAGAATACTCATCCCCTTTGCGGAAGAAAAGAAACGAAAACTGTAATTATTCGGCGCCAAAAAAGTCGATTAAAAGGTCATCGCACGTTTTTGATAGCGGAAATGTTTTACAACTATGTAATAGAACTACAGTGCGGTCACGAACTCTGGGACGTCTTGCTACCTCAACAGATGTCACAGGAAGTCCAATTTATCAAATTTACAACTCGGCTGCAATTCTTGTTTATTTGTTGTTTTGTAATTCGAAACACTGGCTTACCTACTATGTCACAACTAATTTGCAATCAAATTTCTATAAGAGCCATGGATAAAACAATGATGTCTTTCAAATTCAATTTATCTGTACCAGGTATGTTTTGTATATTAAATGATGACTCCTCTGACGTCATCAGGCAGGAATAAACCATTACTTAAAGTTGCAGCACTCAAACTATCTTAGAGGTTACCCAACACTGTAGCTGACCTCATGTAGAATCAATACCCCGTTGAGAATATAGTGTCAGAAGGGTTAAAGACAGTTTTTAAAAAACTTTTAAAATCAACCTAAAACAGAGTAAGATACTTACCTAAAACAGAGTAAGATACTTAGTCGTTATGTTATAACTTGATGATAGAGTGGCCAGAATATACTAATGCAGTGCATGACAAATTTTATGGAAATAAAAAGTAACTTGACCAAAACTGTTGTTCTTCCAACACTAACTGAAAAAAATGGATGAGAATTAAATATGTAAGAAGTATCTTTTTTCACAAACTTGCTAGCTATTTTTCACCGTGCTATGGAATATTAACTATATATCTTCGTTTTTAAGAAAGTCTAATGACTGGAGATACAGAATCGATAGGGAAAGGTATAAAATCAGATAGATTTTTTGCGAGTGAAAAACACGTAGCGAAAAACCTGACCATTTAAACCGTAATGTGAAACTGTAATTAAGTTCTTTATCAGAAAATAATATGATTGCAGAATATACATATCTCAGATAAAACCGGCTTCTTTGAGATGGGCACGTAGCAGCATCCTAAGCTCAACATCAAAAGGACGTGACGATTTACTTAGTGAAAGATGTTCACATTATCGTTGCCTATCAAAAAGCGCAAGATTGCAATAAATCGCTGTGCTGTATTTATTGGCACGTAGCGTAATACGGAGCCATTACGACCTCATAAAAATATGGCTTTAGTAAAAGATGTGCTATTCATGTTGTCTATTGATTTAAACTAGGCGTTTATATGCTATATAAAGTGAAATGCTGCGACATTCCAGTGCGCGTATTTGGTAAAAATGATTTGGATGTTTACAGGTAGGCCTTAAGAATGAACTAGACGCTCTAAGAGCGTAAACTGGGCTCCC
>WUAP02183222.1:0-22578 GCA_015163945.2 Stichodactyla helianthus | reverse complement strand
AAGAAAAGAAAAGAAAAGAAAAGAAAAGAAAAGAAAAGAAAAGAAAAGAAAAGAAAAGAAAAGAAAAGAAAAGGAAAGAAAAGGAAAGGAAAGAAAAGAAAAGAAAAGAAAAGAAAAGAAAAGGAAAGAAAAGAAAAGAAAAGAAAAGAAAAGAAAAGAAAAGAAAAGGAAAGAAAAGAAAAGAAAAGAAAAGAAAGGGAAAGAAAGGGAAAGAAAAGGAAAGGAAAGGAAAGGAAAGGAAAGGAAAGGAAAGAAAACAAGAGGAAAGGAAAGGACGGAAAAAGAACGAGTGGGTAAGCGAGGTACAAGATATTTTTCTGAATCCTATTTCGACGCTTTTATTAGAAACATGAACTTCCCCTATTAGTAGCACTGGTATGAAGACTTTCTCGTAAGTTTAGAAGAAATCCCTTCTCAAGCTATTAAACCAGAAACATCAACGAAGTTGATCACAGGACGCTGAATCATCAACCAATCAGGAGTAAGCAGGATGCTTTGTACGTGCACCCAAACCGGTAAACTACGGAAGTATCTTGAAGTGCCAATTAGCAGGAAAAGAGGACAAATTGATACTTGAAAACAAATTGAAATCTTCAAGGGGGATTGTATAAGACGCACCAAAATAGACCAAAGCCCACTTGGAAGTAATGTTTTCCCATTTCAGACCACGAGCCAATCCTTTGAGAATACGATTCTTTGTTTGAGGCTCATCCATCTTAACGTATCTTCTCAGGCGTTACCGTGAAACAAAGAAACAATACATAAGGGAATGACACGCGATCTGAAATGGGAAAACAAATGAGAACCAAAAAGAAAGGTCGGGTAGCCCTGTAGAGGTCTCGAGTCTCGATTTTAACTCAAAATGGGCGAATAAGTGATGTGCATCATTCCCAAGCGAATAGACCTTTCCCGAATTCGCTTCAGTGACCACAAAACAATGGTACCAAATCGAGGTTGGACTTAATACGTTACTAACAGTAAATGTATGATAACATCAAGTCCAGCCTCGAATTGAAACCATTGTTTTGTGGTCACTGAAGCGAATTCGGGAAAGGTCTATTGCAAGGATAACAAAAGACATGACCGACGTGCTGGGGGATATAACATTTACTTTTAAGGTAGTTTAGGACACTTACTACTGCACATCCTGTAGTTTTTATACACCCCTTCAATGACACACACACATCATGTCTGCAAACTTTGAGGACGTGATGCATTTTTCCGCTGTTTTAATTTTATCTTCTGAATCAACAAACACATTAATCAATCTCATAATGGCTAGTTACTTATACACCAATTTCAAAAAGGGTTGTCGGTAGAGATCTGAAATCTGAAAGCTTTGCAATCGATGAATAGTTAAATACGACACCACCTTTGAGCCATACGCTAGCAAATAGTCTGGCTCCGGTTTTAAATTTCAGATCGCCGACCAAAAACCTTTTTTGAAACAGGTGTATATAGTACACTTGCTGCAGAAAGAAATAAACTAGATTTTTAGTTATAAACACTATCATCATCATCACCATTATGATCATGATTACCAACATTATCACCACCAGCACCAGCTACAGCACCACCACCATCATCATCATCATCATCTTATCGAAACAAGGCGCAGTAATACAGCTGAGCGAAGATGAAGCGCGCACCGTCGCGGGCCTCTTAAAACAGCTAAGCAAGAACTAACTAATTAGAAGAGAAAATGTTTGTGTCATAAGTAAATGATTTGCGCCTACGTTTTAAGGGTAGTTTCGAGTTTTCTTATTAGCCAATGTCATAACGTGAGAGACTGGGACGCAGGGGCGGATTTAGGGGTGGTGACGGGGGTGATTAGTCACCCCCCTTTTTGGCCAGTAAAATATATATTTTTGATCTTGACATCAGCATTTTAGAAGTATATAAAATTTTAAAATGTTTTCATTTTTTGTTATATTCCGATGCTTTTTAAATTGTCTCATTCAAGTTGTACATATACAGTACATATAATAAAGTACATTCAACGTTTTGAGATTTCAGTCACCCCCCTCTCAAAAATCCTGGATCCGCCCCTGGGGACGAGCCCTAAATATTGATAATGTCAACACAAGACTCACCTAGAAAGAAAGAGCATATCCAGCTTTGCAAAATCCCTAAGTTTGGTGTTAATTGGTTCAATATTGAACGTTTTACCGCCGTTCTAATATGGTAGAATTTACAAAGGAATGTAAGGTTGTAGGGACAGTTGTCCGATATTTGTCCCTACAACCATGTTATTTTTTACCCATTTTGAGAGCACCCAGACGTATATTATTTCACTTACTTAGAAAATGCCAGACATATTTTGAAGGCACGTGCATTTTGGTTTGGTTAGATATGTGTCGTGTTATTATGCAAATTGTTATACTTTGGTAATTTCTAACTGACTTGTGCTTTGTTTGGGCCACTCAAGGAACTCGACTTTAAATCCATGGATCGTTGCTAAAATAACGTGTTCTTCACAGGGTTGACAAATCCTAGTCTATGACTCACAATTTCACAAACACGGCCGTTACAAACTAGCAAATTACAGTCAAAACAAAATTCATAAATCTTCAGCCCCCCCCCCCCCCTACTTTTTGCTTTGTTCCGCCGCCAATGAATCATTCCCTTTTCATGTTCTTGTTTGTTTGTTTTCTTACTGGTTTTGAATAAGGTTGTTTTTATCTAATCATTCATCTAATACGAATTCTGATCTTTCCTTTCAATTTCTTCACTACCTCTCGAATTCCACTCTTCCTGTTTTTCTGCAGGTCTATTTATGCCGTTTTTACTGACGTCTTTGGTTGCCATGGTTCCATAACAGTTTGTAACTCTCGCCAGTGTTTCTCTCCTTTAAAGGAGGGCTCTGGTCCTTCCGGCCCTCCCCCTCCGCCGCCTATGCAATTTTTGACAAAAAAGGACATGAAAAGTAAAGCCGTATAAAGTTTTCCTTGACAAGGAAAAATTGCTCGGGTAGATGGCAAGGAAAAGCTGGCATGCTACAGAATGAACAATTTTTCCTTGACAAGGAAAAGCTGGTATGCTAGCTGAAATTTGCAAGTGTAGACAGACAACAAGGAAAATGTGGCAAGGAATATTAATGAGATTAGTTCTCAGCCTGTTACTTCACTGATCGGAAATTGTCAAGGAAAACTTGTTCATCATCTACGCGAGCAAGAAAACCTTGTCAATAGAAATTGTCAAAGAAAACTTTTGCTGATCGTCTAAACGAACAATGAAAATTGTCAAGGATACTTGTCAAGGAAAACATGTTCGTGCAGATGCGGCTTACAAGAAAATAAGATTGAAATAATGCGATTTTAAAAAAATGTCTTTATCTATTTAACTACATAAACAGCAGCAAACATATCAAAATTAAAAAGCTAATTATTTTGGATAAAATATAACAGCAAGTCGCTTATTCCGAACGCCTATATCAGGGTAAGAAAGTGTAGATAGTGTGAAAACAGGGCAGTTTAATTCTCGTGTTAAATTAATCTGCAAAAATTGTCTTTTAAAAATGGCTTTTTTCCAGTGCCCACTTTAACAGGGGCGTAAGTGTCTACAGGTTAAGTCTTTTAACTATGTAAACCCCACATTTATAATTATCGAAATCATCGAGATAAGTAAACTGAACTCGGCTACATTATACCCGCCAGGGAGCAGATGCTTTCTGTTAAGTTCTCGCTAGGGATTTTCTGCCCAGTGGGGTCAAGAAAGTTGATGACTTTTTTGTTTCCGTAATTTACGAATTAATGTTTACAAAATAAAAAATGCGAAGGTTTGAAGCTGTGTTAAAATATTTTAGGTTATGAAATGCTGTTTTTCGAAAAAACCGACGACACGCCGAGAGATTCTCAGGCCACATATTATATTACTTGATGTGTCTCACGACCAAAGATAAATATTTATAGTAAGCCGACAAAGTGTTGTCTATGTACGATCAAGCTCTAAGACAAAACTTAATATCTCATATCAAAAGCACATCAACAACCACCATAAATGCTGCTTTGTAGGGATTAATAATTTACAACCGCCACAGATAACGAAAAACCAAGCGGTAGAGAGAGGAAAACTCATAACAGCTAAAATTAATAACTTTGGTGCAGGGAAGATTAAAAAATACCGTCTTTTTGAATCACTTGTTGGGGTAATTTATGTAATTTCTACGACAAAAACGCTCTAAAGTTCGTTTGCGGTTTCTTTTTTAAACTCAAGCTTCTGTAAACAGTTTCAAATGTGTATGTGGAGGATTTTATCGCTAAGTTTTTATAGTCATTTATAGAATCTCCCCCTCCAGGAAGTCAGCAGCAAACAGTAAGATGACTATCAAATAAATGCAAAGTGAATTAAAAAATTTATTTCTAATATATACTGCGTACCCAAATTTACGGTGTTCAGCTTACCCATAGAGAAAGATAACGCCCTGGGGATCCCCTACGGTTGCCACATACATTACCCTGTCCGGCTGCGTTTCTAGCGTGGTTGGTCCTTGTGGTGTAGTGGTTAACACATCGGACTAGTATACCGAAGACTTGTGGGGTTCGATTCCCGCCAGGGGCTAAATGTTATTTTTCTCTTTATTCTCTCCGACTATCAAATGGTTTTCCATTCTTAGAGTCGTGATTGGATGATGCTCATTTTCTCGCGTTTTAATTGGCTTAGTGTGGAAACCATTTGAGAGTCACAGTTGTAAAGTACTTTTCTCAAATGTAAACTAGATTTTTATGGACGGCGCTAAGAGGTTGGCTTTATGATTACATTTTATGTGATTTTCTTAGACTCTGTCCACATTACCGGATATCTCCGCTTTCATGTGAAAACGAAAGACTTTTTTTCTTTTCCTGAATCTGACAGTGCTGTCGGGCAGAAGTGCAAAAACCGCCAGAACAAAAGTTTATCGTTTTAATACGTGTTGTCGCTCCGAAAATACAAACTTTTAAAAAGTCGAGCTAGCACATAAGGTAGCATTTCCAAGTTTCTTTAGTTCCTATGTCCCGGTACACGCGAGCGCTCTCTACATCTGAAGTAATTGCTCCGGAAAATGAAGAACTCTAAAAAATCTATTTTTCATCGACGGGTATCGGCAGACGTAGTCAAAACTATAAATAAATAATTGTTTCATTCTATAAACGACATCAATCATACTCGCTAGTTTTTACCAGAAAAAGGAAGTTTAAAAGGAAAGTTACCCGCTGTGTTAACTATTCCAGAATTTTGCCGACTCAGAAGCGGTTTTCTTTTTTCTTTTTTATTCAACCAATTTTATAGTTTTTCTCTCAATTTGTTTATTACCCATTCTCTTACAGCCCGCGGCCATGCTCATACCGAAAGACCTGGAATCTAGTTGATTACCGCAGGCGAAAAACAGCGCCGAAGTATCTACTTATCCTTATTAAGAGAAAGCGTGCTTCTAACAATGGATCGCAATCATAAAAAAACAGAGATATTTTAGTTCCGATCCGGGGAAATTGCGTTTGAGATATGAAACAGAGATAGTCTAGAATCTTCCAACTGTATTGATTTTTTTAAAGCTCAGTCTCAGTTCAATGAAGTTGAAAACAGTTTTGACGGGTTTAGATTAACATTTTGAATTAATTAATATTAAAAAAATGATAAATGTCTGATATTATTCTATTTCATTTTTCAATCGAATAGTCTTCTGTCTTAACACAGGTGTTATCAGAAGAAATTCCAAACACAATGCAAATGATTTTCATTATCATTCTAGGGGTTTAGGAACATATCGCGGGGGAAACAATCTTAAGAACTGTTTAATAAATTTCGTCAAAAAGAACTAATATGGAAGCAGATTGTTTGGGTGATAGAAGGCACAGCTTTGATAATGTTTGAGAAATGAGTTCTCAAGAGAATACGCCACGTGTTTTTAAAAAAAAGTGAATAACAGGTGTCTGGAGCGGTCGATGTGTGTGTGTGTGTGTAAGAGTTGATTTTCAAATGGACTTAACCATTCGACCATGTGCTGAAAAGATAAAAAACACCACGTACAGCCAAAACTACTTATTCTCACACTGAACAGCGCGACTCCCGAAATAAATTGAAATGACATCGATTTGCTATGAATATTTAAATTTCTCAAAGTGGGATTGAGGTTTCCTTTGCGACAAACGCTACTCATTTATTGAAAAATTAATGAATTTTCTCACTCGCTACGTGCTACATCCTGTTAGATTTGAAGTTCATTTTGTCGAGAGCTTGTTGAACAGTCCTTTAGGTGTCTTAAATCATCCAAGTCACCAGTTGAATTGATGCATAAGCTACAATCAGCTACAGACCGATATTGAAAGCTGGAGTCGGTTATTAGCAAGTGAAATTAATTGTTCCCTAAGCTCCTCCTCTTTAAGAAGCCGGATACATCGTAACGTACTGGTCAACACATGACACCAGTGATATATTCCTGTTTGCTGTGTGTCAAAATTTTCATTCAAGTTTTCAAGGCAGAGAGCTTGGTGAGATCGTCTGTGAACTAGCTGGCTGAGTAGTCGTAGTAGACTGGCCACAGGAGGTCTGATAAACATTTCACTGGGTTTAAAGAATTATTACTTGTTACATCAGTTTGGATTCTTCAGTGTCAAGGTATCAAGTATACCCAGAGAAAATTATGCTTCAGTTTAAATCCTGAAACGACAACGCTGTTAGAACTAGAGTTTAGAAAGACAGAAACATTCAAAATGGTTCTGAATCACGGAACATCAAGTTTGTTCGTGGTACTTCTGGCCTTTTTGTTGTTTGTGATCAACTGTGCTGAACCAAAGCAACAAAGCAGCCCTGAAATCCGAAGACTAGTCGAAATACAAACAGTTGATGCGAAAGGAGTCGTAAGAGAGCGTGTTGTGGCTGAATACAAGCCGACAGAAAACGAGGGACGAATAGATTCGTTCAAAAATGTTCGAGACGCGAAAGAGTTCCTCGACGATGACGAGGACTCGAGCGATAATGAAAGTTCGGGAGATTCGGAGACGTATGGCGAGTCATATGACATGGTCGCCAACGATGAACCTATGGCTCAATCATCGAATAGATCGACCCCAGAATCTAGTGGATTACCGTCCAAAAGCTCCAACAGTAGTGATAATAGCACGTCAATATCAGTTACCGATACAGTCGCTTCAAAAACTACAACAGTCGTACCAACAAAGGGTCAAATCAATGTTTCAAATTCGTCTACAACCACTGCTCCTGTAGTCGTCCAAACAACAGAAAATATCGACACTACGACGAAACCCGTGACAATACCAGCCGTTAAATTTACTACAACTACAGGAAGAGAAAATGTTACATTGCCATCAACACTGTCTCCGATACCCGTGAGTACAGAAGACACGCAAAACATCACAACAACTCTTCTTCCTAAAGTCACAGAAGTCAAAACAAACTTAGAAAGTACCACAACGCGGCCGACGAGCACGTTGACGCCAAAATCAACGGAAACCACGCGAACAAGAGCATACACGGTGACTGAAACGACACCTTTGATCGGAGTTTCGACTACCGTTGAAGAAGGAATTAATAATAACAAAACCAACCTTAAAGTATCGTCCAAAGCTCATACTACACAAAGTACTGTGTCTGTAGGTAATCCGGCGGTGGAAGGGCGAACGGGCCCTGAGAGACGAAAAACTTTATTTGGTTTTGTGACAATTGAAATCTTAATAGCGCTTTTGGCTGGAGCGTTGTTTTCTGTGCTACTCGTGGCTTTTTTGGTGTATCGTTTGAAGAAACGAAACGAGGGTAGCTATGAGTTGAGTGAAACTATAGCTCTACGACCGAAGGAAATCGACGAAATGGGAAAGAAAAAAGAAGTTTTTGTGTGATTTTTCCTCATCCCACAAGAGAGAGAAGAATTCTCTCAAAGATACTTTTGTCAAAGACACCAAGGTCAGGTTGAGGCACATTTAGAGTGGTTTTCGTACGTGTGGAAAACACACGGTACTGACTTGCACTTCGTACACGGTACGCTGTGCCGTAACATTGAAATGGCTTCCCATTGTTTTCAGTGTGAATCATCCAATCACGAAGCGTAGTTACAGCTAAGGTGAATTTCTCGTGTCTTTCCCACTCATACGAAAACCACTAATGGAAACTCGGGGAAATGGAAATCAAACGCCACGGCCAATAATGGAAACGAAAAACCTTGCTAATCGAAACTTAAAGCGAGAAGATTTTATAAGAGATTTTTGCGCATGGCCATAAATTATTGATAACATAATTGGACCAAATTTTAATTAAGTTAAGAGAATATCCAGAAGACAAGCGATCGGAATTAGTCATAAGCCTTTTAGTAAAATGAAACCATTAGATTATGAAGTAACATTTTTTCAATTTTCGCTCAAAAATTTCTCTCTTCCTGAAACAATAGTCAGGGAGTCAACGGAAGAAAATTGGCCGCTCAAATGGCTTTTATTTTTAGCGCTGTCAAAATCAATTCTTTAGACATAGAAGTTTGAAATGTCAATAATGAACGCAGCTATTGACATTGCAGCGAATGCCCGAAGGTTGATATTGTACGATATTGACGTGAAAGAGCGAAATACAAACGTCCAAAGTGTTTTTATGTTAATATTGACCTTAATCGACCTCTCGAGCAATAATACGAGATAAATATCAAAGCCTAAAACTCGAGCCGGTTTTTCTGGCTGCGTTGCTGATCGTAACATGGTTCTCAAATGTTCGACTAAACGATGAAATCGAGTCTTATGACAGTGCTAATAGTTTCAGGATAGAATACAGGAAGATCCCTATAAGATTAGATCGGATCAAATTTTAAGATGGAAACTTATCTACTCGGCTCCCGCTGTGACTAACTACTTTATCTGAATCATAAAAATGCACTACGGACTCGAACGACCAAATTTGGCCAGCAAAAACAGTACTGACATTACTCGATAATAGCTTTCTCAGATGAGGAGATTAACGACTCAGTGACTACGTCATTTTTATGCCGATTGAAAACTTCTAGAAATGAATATTACTCAAAAACTAAGAAAGAAGTAATATCGGACTAGATGTTAGAAGTGCTTTTGTAGGCTAGAGCTTTTAAGATTTCTAGACAACTTGCCACTCATCTGGAACGTAGGGCAAAATACCCAGCGGATACTCGGCTATATTTATTACTTATTTGAAGAAGTACATTTGACTATAATAATTATATACCAATGTACATCTTTTAATATATTACGTTTTGTTATTATATTAAGTAGAGTTTGAACCTAAGGCAGTAACGATTCAAAAATAATTAATGCAATAATATTGAGTTTGGTAAGACTAGCATTAAAAAATTTAGATCAAGAGCAGTTTTGGAAGCTTGCAAGGGCTAAATTTTACTGAAGCAAATAGAACTTTAATTTGTGTGTATGTAAGTTTTTCTTTCTTTCTTTCCTTCTTTCTTTTTTCTTTTCTTTTTCTTTTTTCTTTTCTTTTTCTTTTTTTTGAAGAGTTTATACAAGTAATTCTTTCTACACGCGCGAGTATTTTAAGACTAACTAATTTTCGAATTAAAATGTGTATAATTCATTTTCAATGTATAATTCACATGAATATTCCAGTATTGTCATTCAGGCTAAAGTAACCGCTTCCAAAGACTTTATTTTCCAAATAATGGCTCTTAAACGTTTTAGAACTGCCAGGCCAGGTGAAATAGTAATATCGTTAGATTAGATGAAAAAAAGATCTAATCTTCGCCTCCCAACCCAAGAGTTGACGATATGATGTTTTTCTTATCAATTTCCTTCGTAATCCTTTAGTATTTTACTGAGTTCAAAGAAAACTGACAGCGTTTTTGTATTTGTAATGGCCTTCATCACCATAAGATGTTTTTCACTTTTGTCAGATTTATCCTTTGCTTCGAGGGTTTTTCTCCGGGTTCTCCGGTTTTCTCCCTCCGTAAATATCAACTTTTAAATTCCCATTGGACTTGACTTTGAGAGATGAAACATGGACCTCTGGTTAGGAAGACTGACCAACCATTCCAAGAGAATACGACTATGATTGTTTAATCTCTGTTTTCAGCGTGTTTTTAGGCACTGAACACAAGGATTAGTTTCGGGGAAAAAAAAAAAAAAAACGATTTACGTAACAAAAAAACAGAATATTGTTATTACAAAAAGAACAGCAATGTGTAGACAAACACATGTTTTTGAAAATGTCTTTGAAAATGTTGACAGTTTTCCGTAAAACGATATAAAGAGGTTTGGATCTGCTCCAGTTTTGTTTTGGTCAACTATACATCATTTAGCCCTCTTACTGTTTGCAACCTTCAATAATAAATGACGAAAAAGTAAGTTTTCATGGATTAGGATAAGTGTTTATCACATTGCAGGCACAATGCCTTAGTGAAACCGAAGCGAGGGGATATTCCAAATCGACCATTTTTCGGTGCTTTCTCAACTCTAAAAAGAGTCTACATTTCCTCAGTAATCCGCGTACAGAACTCTTAAAATATTATGGAACCTAACTGTCGCGAAGTTAATATCAGAAATTAAAAATTAAAAGTTGAATAATTGAGAAAATGATATGAACTGCCGGTATCCTTTTAGGATCGCTTTTAGCCAATTTAATACGTGTTAAGCTGGTAAAGGAGTCAACTAACTCAAGATACAGTGAGCGTTATTTTATTTCCTCAAATATGACTGGCTACATAACTGATTAAATTACCAACACTTTGCGAATGTGTATAAGATCTTAGGGCTGACTCCGTGACGGGAGTTGATAGCTAGTATTCTTACTGTAGGACGCGGAAAGTTCTTGCGGTTTGTTTGATTAATCGTGTTCGTCTCTCAAGCGTTTACGCGCGTGCTTCAACTGAGACATATGTTGAACTGGTTGCTTTCAAGCTCTAATGCTGTACGCAAATCAGTTCGGGCCTGTTCTGGGGCGGGAAAACATATTGCTTTAGAGAAACATCTATGACTAACCAGAGGAGGTCTAAGTGATCTCAAAATTAAAGGAGGACCGCAGCAACTTGATCTATCCCAAATCCGTCCATGCTGTTCGACACGGCCACTTTTACCTGAAATTCGTGTGCTACGGCGTTGCGGTACGAGGGTGTTACACGGATGCGAAAGCGCAAGCCGTCTAAGGTTGCATGAAGCCAACTAGACGCTTTCCGACTTCATAATCTTCAGTTGTATTTCGTAAATAAAATAATTACAAATAAATAAATTTATTTTTTTCCGGTCCAGAATCCTAGTGAATCGCGCGTGCTGATTGGGTGTTAGCCGGTCCAGTTTTTTCTCAGTACGGACCGGCTCATCCGGACTGCTCATATTTACATGGGCTTAGAAGGGATTCCGAACCGGGAAAAAATAAAAGCGTTATTAAACGGCTTAGTCGGTCCGTATTGAGAAAATATTTGCCCTCGTTTTTGAAAACGGACCTCGGCCTGCGTCCTCGGTCCGTTTTCAAAACCTCGGCAAATATTTCTCAATACGGACCTCCCAGCCGTTTAATAACATGATTTTGTTTCACGAGAGTAGCGCTTAATAGCTTCCAACTAATGACTTAAGATGTGACGATAGAATTAGAATTAAGAAGTTGATTTTTGCGGAGGAAGGAAAACGGGAGAAAAACACTCGAAGCACAGGAGAGAACCAACAAACCAACTCTTGTCAGATATGATAGAGGACCGAGTATGGCTTTCTTTACTTTGGACGGAATGTTTTCCCTTTTCAAACCAAGTGTCATTCCCTTGGGAATAAGATTCTTTGTTTGAGGCTTATCTATATTGACGTGTCTTCTCAAGAGTTTCCGAGAAACAAATAATAAACCCCAAGGGAATGACACGTGATCTGAAATGGGAAAATATTACGTGACGCTCAAAGTAAAGAGGTCTATTGAAACCACGAGCCTCATCATGGCGAGAGGCAGCGCACATCACCCGAACAACCCAGACTGACCTAGAGATTCATGCACGAGAACTTAGCCGGCTAATTTCAATATCAAAATTTGCGAATACAAACAGGAGTACAAACAATGCAACACTTGACAATCCAAACACTTTGACCCGGAAATTGCACGAAACTCTTCCAGAGATATGAATATTCTACATGACAATCTTGAAACTAGAGTATATTTCGAAGGCAGGTAAGCCTCGTTTGCTCTCATCTCGGCCACACCGGCTTTCGTAATAGCCGATCAATTTGTCTTCTTACATAGTCACAGCACGCGGAAATGCCCCGCTATGGAAATGACAACCAACCACAGCGCGCAATACTTCAGCACGACACAGCACGGCATGGTGCGACACGACACGGTATGGTACGGCCACGGAACAGAAAGGCACTGTACGGTACGTACGGCAAGGCACAGCACGGGAAGACACCACACGACACAGTACGATATGCGTTGCGGCACACCTGTCAGCATTCTGATGTTATCAGCAGTAGACAGGCTGTTGTGCGCGCGCCGCTTAAGGAGTGCTTTTCAGTGACGGAAATGGAAAAGAAAATTTGTATAAAGAAAAAAACTAAGCGTATTTTATAGATAAAAGAACATGCCTCAAGGGGTGAGAAGATCGATATTTGCCTTTTTAACGTGGCAGTTATCGGGAGGTTTCCTGGCTGCTAACCGAGCGGGTCTGTTCTTTGTGATAACTTTTAATGTTTAACCGGTATCCAAACCAAATGGTCCTCCGTTATTCCTGTAAAGCGCTCGACATCTGTCTGTCTGTTCTTTAATTACGTAACCATTTATGCCCGTTCTGTGATTACGTAATCATTTGTTACTTGGAATTAAAAAGCCACAAATTGAAAGTACAAATGACTTGAATCAGGTAAACCGGCCCTGAATAACAGAGAACTCGGGTGATGGGATACAAGGTGATTTTAGAGGAGGGAGTTGGGGAACAGTCCTTTCTGAGATAGCCAAAAAGCAGAACGCATATTGTGGTCATCATGTTGTCTACTCACTTTACGTTTCAATGGGTGTTATACCTTTTGAGCCATTCTGTTACGATCTTCAAGCTCTGTTTCCACAGACCAGTGAGATATGTAGTTGTCACATAGCGATTATCAAATCTAGGTAAAAAGGAGAGAGATTTAGGATCATCCAATAATGCATTAGAGGAGAATTGTGGTAGTAGTTGAAGTGTGTAAAGTTGTAATTTTTGATGGGAGCGGAGACAGATCGGGCTTATAAAAACCCTCTTTAATAATAAGAATGACAATATTGGTTAAGGAAGATGCGCCTTTTATAGGAGGTAGGCGAGGTTGGGCTGCATGGAGAATTTCCAACTATAAAAACGTTGAATCCTTCCATCTCTTGTAGCGGAAACTAAATAACTTGTGGATAAAATTCTGGGCTTCATCACCATCGCGATTGTATTTAATTGGAAAAGGGAATCGACATCACTATTTAAAAAAACTTCGAAGGAAAAAATCAGGGTTTATAGTCTTTAAAAATGTCCTAAATTTTATCGCTGATCTCCCCAAAGCAGCAGGCCCCCTTCCCCGATAAAAACCTCCTTTTCCTTAATAACTTTCTCAAGCGTCTCTGTCGAAGAAAATAATAATAATCAACGGAATGAAATGAAATAAAATGAGATATAATGAATCGGAAAACATCGCTCCTAAGATCCATCGAATACGCCAGTCAGTGGTCAGGTCCTCTTGACGTTACTAATGAAAAGGCTTCGTCAGATTTCTTACAACAGAAAGAAATATTAATGCGACCAAAGGATAAGGAAGTGCGTAGGATCTTCCTTGTTTTCTCCAGCGGTGTCAGACCATCAACATAACGTGCTGCGTTCCAAAACGAGGATTTTTTGGACAATTAGGTGTTTTGCTTATCTCTGTGACTCACAACTGAAATATTATTAAACCCTTTTGTTTTTTATCTTTAAGACCGTTCTGGTTCATTTTACTTTTATTTAAAAGCAATTCCACTGAACGGAAGATTAGCGCGTAAGCTGATGAAGCGTTGTTCGTTTAATGAAACAGAAACACGAAACACACGCAAAGCAGAATGAAAACCAATTTGTTAGATAAAAGTTATGGAAATTTAGTTTTATCCGAAAAGTTAATAAATTTTAATTGTCATGTTGGTCCTTTTTATTGTTTTCTTTCCTTCGAAGGGCGAAAGCTCGAAACGTCAATAAAGTTAAGTATATTTTTCTTCTTTTTTTCACGGTGTTACAAATTTCCTTTTATTGGTTATTGTATCCGTATTTAAGCTCAATATTTTGTAAGCACGCTCTTTTGGGGCCAAAGAACAAAATATCAAATGTAACCAAAATTTAGGGAATACGATTTTGAGATGTAACGCCTTGTACTTTGGGAGAGGTGATATTTTGATCAGCAGGAAAAAAAAAAAAAAGACATTTTGGTCAATATCTCCAAGTAGCTTTACTCTACTTCCACAAGATTTTGTCACACGTTTGGAGCAACAGTGAAACAAATGAAAGCCTTATAGTTTTGGTGTATCACTTCCAATTAAATAAAAAAATAAAAAATAAAAAAAAATCGTGAAAGTAGCGGCCTTGTTTTTCTGCTCTGCAACGATGGCAAGAAAAACCTGTTTCGCATTGAAAACAAACCCAAGAAAAACTACAACAGCAAGAAAAAGTGACGGAAGGAGAAGAAAAGAACAAGAGAAAAATAAGACAAAGAAAGAAAGAAAAGAAGAAAAAAAGGAGAAAAATAAGAAAGACAAGGAAAAGCACGAAAAAGAAAAAGAAAGAAAGAATGAAAAAAAAGTAGCAAAAAACAAAGAAAGAAAGAAAGAAAGAAAAAAAAAAAAAAAAAAGGAAGAAAAAATAGAGGCGACAAGAAACACTGCAGTAGGTCGTGTGTTTTCCAGTGCATCCAAGTCCAACAAGGATTCCTGACAAACAACAAAGCGAACACCTCATCTGCTTGTCTAGATCTTTTTTCTATTGCAGAGATTTTCAATCTAAGATGGTTTCAACTGATTACGAAAAAGAGCAATGTCTGACATCATGAAGCAAATAATTACAGTAAAAACTACGAGACAAGACACATCTTCTTCCGCGTGGCTTCAAACTGTACACTGAAAGACCAATATTTATAGTTACTAACTTAAAATATTACAACCTTTCCTCTTCTTTCTACATCCGCAAATTCAGACAAACACTGTAACGTCGCATAGCAATATTCCTTGACGACCTCAGGCGCTCATTTATTTGGTTTCTTATCACATACGTCATCAATTTAATTCCACTTTAATAAACCTTAGAAAAAGATGCTAGCCGGAAGTTTTTTCAGTTTAATCCCTATCATTTTCACATAAGCTTTAAAGTCTAGACGCTCAAAGCGAAAGTCAAAACATAAATTTTATTTGAATGCTGTACTTATCTTCTTTCTTCAATTATTTTCCCATTAGAATATCACTTCCACATTTTATTGTTTCCATCTACTTCTTGTTATCCGAATCTACATTTTTCTTTAATCGAAGATTTCAATTTCTGGATTAAGAAAGCTGAACTGCGGGTTACTTTGATCTCGTTAATAGTTTTGGCTATTTTTTTACATCCTTTGGGTTTCTGTGGATGAGATAAGGAACAAGCGACGGGCAGTCTACACCAAGACAAACGATGCGACTCCAAGACGACCCAGATCACGTGACCTGTCCCTTGATTTACTCACCAATACCATTTAAATTCGTTAAAAGGTTTACAAGCGATTACGACCACAAAAAAAAACTTTCGTTACTAAATTCCAACTTCCTTTTTTAATTGGTTTTTGAGGAGGTAAATGGGTTTAGCAATTTTCAGTGCTATTATCGCACGGCATTGCGTGGGTTTTCATTAATTACATGCAATTATTGTAAATGAAAGGTCCTGGTTGTAATCAAATCGATGCAGCCGTGGGGTCCATTAAACCAACAGAACCAACAATTTGACATCATATATATTGAATAAACACAACAACTTTTTTGAAAGACATGTTTCGGCATGCTTATGCCATCACGACATCACGTTTTTAATCACCAATAGCTCAAGTCCTTATGCTTTGCGGGCGGTATTTGATCTGAGGAGTATTCTCTTAATGAGTTAGAAAATATTAGGAAAAAATTGGCTGATTAGTGATTCTGCATGATTAAAGAACGTCAAATATCAGTCAGCTTGGTGGTCTAAACTTAAAGACATGGATTACATTGAAAACCTAGGCAAAAACCTAGGAATAAAGTGTTCATAACAATTTGTGTCGCCCCATGCAAGGGAATCCGGAATGATGGTGGATTCTGGGGTGCTTTCCATTTACCTGGAAAAAACAGAAATTCCGGTTGGAAAATCAAATGGTATGTGCCATTCCGATCGGAAAGTTCCAGAAAGTTTTGGTCTTCCTATCGAGGTAATCCACTTTTCCCGCTCTTTTTGGTTCGTCCAGTAGACGCGTGTACCATATGAGTTTTCCCGCTCTTTTTGGTTGGAAGACACGCGCGTATTTATCGTTGTTTTTAGAAGACACGCGCATTTATCGTTGTTTTTAGGAAACAAATTTACAACCGGATGGATTGGTTTAATTGGAAAGTACCCCTGGATTCCAAGTACTGGATTCCACAAACCCAGTGCTGGATTTCTGATTCCAAGTACTGGCTTCCCGATTGCAAGTGGATTCCGGACTCCGGATTCCATGTACTGGATTCCAGATTCCAAGTCTTGTATTCCGGATTCCAAAAGCTAAATTTCTGTGGATTCCGGATTCCAAATTTCTTTGCATGGTCCGATTTGTTTAGTTCTTCTTTCAGTAAATTTAGATTTGTTACACTGATATAAACCTAGCTAACCAGCGAGCAACTTATTTTCGGCTCTGTGATTTTCGCGGTTTTACGTGGGCTTTAATCGCACGGGAGCCATTTTTATTCCCACGAGAATGAAAACGTTTGTTCTTCTCCGCGTGAACTCGTTCTGAAGTGTTTGAATGCGGGGCCGGGGAAACGTATTGTTTTAAGGTGGCTAGGAATCCCCGTTGCTAGGAAACCAGTGGCTCGATCCTATTTAGCAAACTTGGTGAGGTTTCGAAGTAATCGAGAAATGTTTTCACTACGAAATTTCGATTTCGAAAAAGAAACCCCAGGGCGAAAAAAGGAAGAATGCGACATTCTCTTGTGAATTGTTCTTTTATGATGAACATGTTAAAATATTAACATACAAAAGAATCAACTCCCAAGAGTGACATCACGTGGTCTGAAATGGGTAAATAAACAACGAAGCTAAAGAGGTCTATTGTTCTTCGACGTGAAAAAAATCTTCAAGAAATGGCAAAATTGCTAACAACTTATTTTTTCGACAAAGTCACTTGGAAAACTAAAAACCTAAAAACGTAAAGGGTCAGTATTGTTGGAACTGTTGCTATAACAACGTGAAAGGCTGCGGCATTCCTTGTTAATTTTGATTTTGTTTTAGCGATTGAAAAATAGAAGCCAGTTGCTGCCTTGACTGTATGTCTCGGGTCACTGAAAGCAAAAAAAAAAAAATTTTTTTTCTAGTTCATTTTTCTTTGTTCTTGTCCTGTTTTACGGTGACATCTTCAGTATCAATAGCAGTCATTTTGGAAAGTGAAAAACGCGCCTCCAAAGTCCTACACAGAACAACAAGTTCAGTAAAGAACCTGGAGCAAAATTTGTGAGAGTTGAAAAACCTCACCGAATCGACATTAAACGGTAGATCGAACAAATTCTGCTCTGCACTGCTTGGTTGCCAGCACCTGCAGTAGAGATTCTTACTCTGGTATGCTAACAATTGTATAGTATATTCCCTTTTTTTTCCGTGCACTTGTAAATCCATTCATACTTTTTCACCAACCATTCATATTGGCACATCTGTTCAAGAGGACGTATCCGGAAGGTACCTCGTGGGTTATAGACTCTTGAAGATCAGTTATGACAAAAATTAGTAGATACTCGGACGCACAACTATCACGCGTTCGGCTCAGCGCGAACATTCCGGACGTCACGCCAGAACGTCGCGTGACATTTTAAAACTAAACGTCCGGTTCTACATTTCCTTTACCATTATATTTATAATGAAATTTAAATTAAGGCGAAAACGCTTTGCAAACTGTCACTTAGAAAAAGAATTCGATGGTGTTCTATATTCGCCATAAATTTAAAATAATTATTTAGAAAATGAAATGTCCTGACGATTTTTTTTAGAGGCCTAGTCCCACCAACCCTGTTGCCCACAATTCAGACATAATCTGAATGATTCAAAGTCTCCCATGCATAAAGTATTCATTCATTTGACACGCCCACTTCACTGATCGTATCTATTCCAAATATTCCATTGTGATCAATTATTATTGTATATATATTGATGGCCTTCTCACAGCTGTGCATCTGCTTGGTAAAATGGCTGGATTGAGTCCCAATTTCACCAGGAGGACCATTTTGATATGTTCAAATGGGTTTTACCTTCGAGTTACAGGTGATACCATTGATGGTGTAACAGACATCCAAGATGAACACAGTAAGCAAAAATGTTTTTGTTTATGTTTTTGTATTTTGTAAACATTATGTTAAAAATTGCTTTAATTAACCTTACATATTTATTAACTGTGTTTTATTTTGAAATTATATCAGTGAGTAAATGAATAGTTAGATCCCAATGCCCTTGTAAATCAAAAACCAGTTACCAGAAATGCGTTTGTATATATTTTTGTATTCTGTATATATTATCTTAAAAATTGCTTCAATTAACCTTACGTATTTATTAACTGTCTGTTTTATTTTGCACTTAACTCAGTAACAAAATTGATAGCTAGATGTCAATGACCTTGTAAATAAAAAATTTCCAAATGGACTATTGAAACCAAAATACGATTCCGTCTAAAAAATAAACTAAATAACTTTTTTCTTCCTCGAAATAAGTTTGTAGGAAAAGCAAATCATGTTCACCAGTTAATCAATCTCCAAATATATTTTTGGTGGTATTAAAAAAAAAGTGTTTATGCAACACTATTAAAGAGCTACAAGTTCACAAAGCTGTATAATTTTGGTGGTAATAACGAACAAAAAGTAAGCCACAAAGGATGTAGACATTTCTGACTGTGGTCAACTCGTTGTGAGGCAACTAAAAGCCAAGCCAATTTTTGGAATTGTTTTGTTCGTAGCGAAGAATTGCTCTATCCGCCTAATTTCTTATATTTGTTTCTTTGGTGTCTTAGTGGCGTATCAACTTCTGACAAACTCTCCAAATGCAAATTTTGCAAGCTAGATTAAGTCCTTTTGGGCTTTTAGTCTTTATAGCCTAGTTTTTAGCTTGTTAAAAACCACAAAAATATAGTAATTGATGGTCTCAATAGAAAGATAAAAAAAGAACGATAAAGTAAAGCTTACGTTTACCAAAAGTAATAAAAAAGCTTGATTGATAAACTTCACTGAAAGATTGTCAGTGGTGAACCGTGGAATATCCTATAGACAATGAGCTATCTTAATTTTACTGTAGTTATTTATACAAGAGCCTATATTTGAACAAAGTTCATTGAACTTCGCATTTTTGTTGTGATACCTCAAGCCACGCACCACAAAATTAGTTAAAAAACGAGAAAAAGCGTAATTCTTTCTATAAATGTGACGGTTAATGGGCTCCTTTATTCGACACCTTTTACCAACACAAGCCAGTGGTGAGCTTATGTTAGCAACTGACAGTGTTCCGATATAGCTTTATGGCTGATAGTCAATCATTATCAAGAGGTATTCAACACTAAACCACAAGAGTAAGTCTGTGCGATAATTAACGTACCACGCACATGGGCGAGGAAATGAGTTTTTGGCGATTTGAAGTCTGTGGAGTCTAAATTAGAGTAGTTACGGCGTCAAAACAATTGATAGAAATAGAAAATAAAAAGCTAGAAACAGCCACAGGCAATATGCTTTACATTAGATGTGAAGCCTCCTTTGAGAACAAAGTTTTGCAAAGGACGTGGAGGAAGGAACAAAAATAGATAAATAATCTTAGCAAAAACGAATAAAAGGATGTGGGCTAACAAATGGGACTAAAAACGAAAAAGGAAAAAGTGAAGAAGAAAGTGGAACACACAAAGAGTAAAAAAAAAGTACAATCTGCAGTGGGAAACAAAGAATAATTGATATAGTGAAAAGATTACAATATGGTAAAACGCCGAGGTAGGCCGGAAGTGAAGTGAAAAAGAAGAAGAAGAAGAAGAAGAAAGGGAAAAGGAATAGAGAGAAAAAAGAAAACTGAAAGGTGTCTTGAGAAGTTTGGTTTCTCTTTACACAGTATAGTATTTTCTTTTCTTTTCAGTTATACTTGAGATGCAGTCTGTTGCAGTAGGAGAGATAGCGCTACTTGGTGAAAAATCGATGAAATACATTGCAATGGATAAGGCTGGCAACCTTATCACCACTGTAAGTAACATTTAATAAAAGGTATACACTACATCCTTATATAACATAATTGTGCAAATACCACTTCATTGTGGTTTGACAGCTTATAAGGTGTATGACTATCAGGTGTCAAGCGAATAGATAAATTTTAAGAATACTGACAACCCTTATAGTGAAACTTTGTGTTTACTAACAAACAAAATGTTATGTTAATGTGCTAACCAGAGTCACAATAACTATTCACAAGTTGAAAACCACTGAAAGTAGCCAACAAGAATCAAATATTTTATGAATTGAATAAAAATATCATGACTAAAACAACTGGCTATGAATATGTATGCCAGGCTTTGCATTAGGTCCAAACACTTTTTCACCTCTAGATACAGGAGCTAGTTTTATCAAGAGCAAGTCTGTACATTGACTTATGTATTGTAATTTCCAACAACTGTTATCATAGTTGAGCCCACAGTGAAATATACTCTTGTTTTAAAAATCATAAAAGTGAGGCTATCATAATATCTGTCATTGTATGACAGATTTTGTGTATTTTATGTTTTATTTCAAGATTTTTTTATTCTTCCTGTACCAGCCATTTAATCAACCATACATGTATTTCTAAAACAATGCACAAAAGTATATGATCACTTTTTATGTATCCACATAAATAATTTTTTGCAGAGGCTTTTGTATGTTCAACCAACACGTTTTAATGAGAAGCTGCCTGGTTTTACCCAAATAAGGCATGTGATGTTTGTTTGGCAGCTAAAATTTGGATACATTAAAAATGATGATACGTTTGTGCATTGAGCTGTAAACAAAACTAAATATTACACATTTCAGTTTCTGTGCACATTTTATGTACAACCTATTGATGCATATTTTCTGAAACTACCCCTCCAATGACCATGGTACCACAGTTTTCTGTTTTCAACCATGGTTGGTTGATTGGTCAGCCAGCAAATTTGAAAAGATTGTTAGTAATACAATATCAGTCAAACTTACCTGGTGCTTTCCACTCCATTTCAGAATTCCCTGGCTCACAGCTGTGTCTTCAAAGAGAGTCATCTAACAACTGGTTATAATACTTATGAATCAAAAGCCAATGAAGGATGGTATCTTGGCTTGACAAACAAGGGAACATCGAAGAAAGGACCAAAAACTAGACCAGGACAAAATGCTATATCGTTCTTGACAGGAGATGCACCTTAAAACAAGATTGATTAAAATTACTTCAGTACTTTTTAATGTAGAAATAATGAAGCCATTATAAAATCAAGGTAGAAATGATACTTTTTCTTTCTGTATTTTTGTATCCAGTGATATCTAGAATGTATTTAGTGATGTATAAGATGCTGGGGGGTGGGGGTTGGCTGGTACAAAGAGAGGGGGTCAGCATTTTTAGGCTCCACAAAAGAGAGGGCTAAGAGAGAAAATAGGACAATATAGGGGGAGGGGTCATCAAAATTCATGCAAGTAAAGCTCAAAATGCACCTGCCCCCTTCTAATTAATGATCTGTCCCTTAGCAGCAAGGAAATATGACCAGAAGTATTCTATGTGATGGTTAAACTTTGAAAAATGAGCCCTAAGTGGTTTAGAATGTAAGATTGTGTCTGTTTAAATATGTTATGGTTATTGCTCCTAATACATGTATTAATGGAGTACCATGGCAAATGATGTTGGCCATGTCTTGAATTGAGAATCAATGATATACTGTAGGTTTTACAACCCAAAAAAGATTTCAGTTTGGCTCATTTGCCATATAAGGGTTATTGACCAAGCTTTTTTGGTTCAGATGGGGGAATATTGGTCAAGTTCTTTTTTCGTGATTGTATGGACCAAACCCATAGTGTGTAGTTCATACACAAGAAAATGAAACCAATATCTGCCCATCTGGACTGAACAAGTTTGGTCAATAAATGGTTTATTATAGGCATGGCAAACAAAACTAGAGTAACTTTTGCCAAGAGGTCCATCTTTTGACTAGAGGATCAGAATGACAAAATGAAGAAAGCAACCAATCAAACTGTTCCATTTTCATCTGGAGCAGCTTATAAAACAACATATTGTATTTATGCAAAGTGCCCCTCAAACCCTGTGAATATTACAGTCAAAGGACATGAAGCGTGCCCCTCTAGATTCCATTAATGATTTCATTAATGATTTCATTATTCGAATATTGAGTTCATTATTCGACCTGAGTTTTCATTAATAAATCTGAAGACTCCAAACTTCAAAATCTATTTTCTACTCGCGTT
>WUAP02183111.1:0-22580 GCA_015163945.2 Stichodactyla helianthus | reverse complement strand
ACAGCCGCCATTTTGATCACGTGACCATGCAATTTCCAAATTTATCACTTAAGGTTGTTCATTTTATCAAAGTCTATTGTTGTGCCAAATTTCATTTATTTTTGTGAATTTACTGAGTTACAGCACCAAATAGAATTTCTTTTCGAGTTTGACCAGCGACCCAGGCCTTAACTAGCTTGAGTGCTGTTTCTGCTGTAGTAACACTTAAAATACAGGGACCGCGGAGCAGTTCTGAAAGTGGGAGGGGGGGGGGGGGGCTAGCTTGAAGTTTGGAGGGCTAGCTTAGTAAATCCTTACCGCTTGATACTAAAGAATGTATGTCATTCTCGTAAAAAGTAGGGGGGCTGAAGCCCCCAGCCCCTCCGTCTCCGCGATACCCGGAAATAATGAGGGTTCTATGTTCCTAAGTTTTTATTTGGCCTTAATGTTTCCTCATTTCAATCATTTCAAACCTCTATTATCGTGATTATCGTATATTATTAAGTGTTACTGGTAAATTTTCTTTAATATGGTAAACAGTGGATGAAGTATATTTTTTTACTAATGGTTCCTTTCTTATAATCTCAGAGGAGAATTTGACGGACGAGACGTTGCTGTCAAAAGAATTCTTCCTGAATGCTTTAGCTTCGCTGATAGAGAGGTACATAACCAACCTCTGGTTTACCCACATAGCCCTTCTCTTACATGTTCCACTCTCCTTTTTCCACGTATTATAAATTCAGCTTTGCTATCGGATTGACTAAACATTCTATACCCTACTACTCTTCCCCTAACCACTGGGAAAAGAACGGCATCTTAATTTTGGTTCTAAATCTTTGGAAATTTTTAATCTGTTTTTTGATTGTAGGTTGCCTTATTACGAGAATCAGATGCACATCCGAATGTGATTCGTTACTTCTGTATGGTGAGTCCTTCATGTATGTTTCATGTCGCGAAAGTGCATTGTATGCGATTCAACTGCTTAGTGGCTTAGTGTTGAGAAAGTTTTTGCTTGAGTGAGGAAAACCGCTCCCCCCCCCCCCCCCCCCAAAAAAAAAGGGGGGAAAAATCCAGTCAGAATTACGACATACGGCACAGTCATGTCTTGGTTCTAATGATATCTCCAATAAGGCACTTTGTGCATCCAATCAGCATGATAGTTCAAGAAATTTCACGGCACGCCATTTTCGTAATAACGTATGTTTTTATAGTCATACGAGAACAGTTCTTGCACACTGACGATTGGCTTCTGGTTTTGTGTTGTCTTTCCTTTATTTTTTGGAGCCACTTTTTCGTTAGCTTGTTTCATTTCACAGGAACAGGATCATCAGTTTCGTTACATCGCCCTCGAACTGTGTGAAGCCACCTTACAAGAGGTTAGTCTTAAAAAATGCCCTGACCAACTATCCTCACATGTTCATCAAAACTTTTCCCCTCGAGAGCCTCGAAGCGTGGAAGAATGCGCATAATTCTTAGAGCCAACGAATGTCGGTGAACCATGCTAGCGACGTCAGCGCTACGTCGGGGAACTGTTGGTACAATTCAAACTTCACCCGACATTCGTCCCAACATCACCTCGACGTGGTCGGCAGACCAATGACAAATTATCCCAACATGGGTGCTCAGCTGGATTTTTCAGCTTCACCAAACTGAAAACGAATCCTATATTTGTCCATCAATGCTATCTTGTTTTTTCATGCGCTGGGAAGATTAAAAAATAGATATGTTTGTGTTTACCAGTTTGTGGAGGATCCTCGGTTCGACCGTCATGGTTTGAAACACCTTGAAGTTTTGGAACAAGCAACAGCAGGCTTGGATCATCTTCACTCACTCAACATTGGTAAATACACACTCAGTCATTGTTGTCAGCTAACTGACCAATGATAAGAAGCAAAGCATCACGAGCCTTTGACGCAGTGTATTGTGGGATATTATGGGGAAGAAGGTAGCACCTTTTTATCGTATAGTAAGGGAGGTTTTATGTGGTGAATTTTCATGAAAAACTTTCGCTGTTGTCGCAAGTGACAATTACAAGTACAATGGAAAGCCATTTCAGTGTTACTTCATACCTTACTCTGTACTTGCTGTAAGTCAGTACTGTGCGTTTCCCACTCATACGAAAACCGCTTTATGACTAATACTTATCGCGTGTGTTTGCACTAAACTTCAAACAGGGTCGAATTGGTGGCGACTTGTACGCGATCTGTCGCCGTAAAATCGCAGCTCAAGTTGAGCGACAAAATCGCAAGTGTAAACGGGTCTTATGATAAAACTTAACAACTTACCGGTTATATTGATTGTTACAGTTCATCGCGACATCAAACCCCACAACGTCCTAATATCAAAGGCCAATGCCAGTGGTAAGATCAAGGCCATGATCTCGGACTTTGGACTGTGTAAAAAACTATCATTTGGGCGCAACTCAATAACCTGCCAGTCTGGAGCTATTGGAACAGATGGTTGGATTGCACCAGAAATGTTTAAAGAAGATAACAAAATGGTAGGAGAACAGCTGCTCGACACGAGAAATCATATTATCGCGCTCTGTCTTTTTAAGTTTCGGACACACGATGCGGCGTTGCCAACGACGTTGCTTGCAACGGGGATATAGCACCGTGTGTGTGTCCACCCGTGCGACTGTTGTGCGCGAGGTAGCCGACGACGTCGCAGAAGTAGAAACGAGTTCTACTTTTACGAGTGGACTCACGATTTCTCCTTTGCAAGGAACATCACAGGGAACGTCGCATCGTGTGTACGAGGCTTTACTCATCTTTTTGAGCTTTTTTAAACAAAACTAAGGCTTCATTGGTCTGTGACTGCATTGGTGAATGTTACACTTCCTTGAACCTTTTATTTTCTGACAGTTCGAGCACTGTGTTGGGAAAACTATAAGTCTTCATATTCTTTTATTTATTTTCTTTCTTCCAGAATCGTTCAGTAGATATTTTTTCTAGTGGGTGTGTATTTTATTACGTGTTATCTGGAGGGCTGCACCCATTTGGTGACCAGTACCGAAGACAAGCTAATATCATCGCTGGAGAATATAATCTAGAAAGAATAATTAACACAGAAAGTAAGTGACCATCTGCCCTCCCCCCCTTCACGTATTCGCTGCATTAAGTAATATATAAAGTATGAGCGGGAGACCTTCATGGGCATTTTATGCCCATAAAGGTCGATCGCGAATACTTTATATCGCTTAGGAAATGTCTAGGACTATATTTTCATGTTGTACTAATTTTTAAAATGAATTGAGTAATTTTGGTTAAAGTGGAATGCAAATGAGGACGATTCTTTATCCGAATTTAAAGACCCCTTCACGCTTATGATTTTCCATTGTTTTGGCCTCATTAATTATTCATGACTTTTCTAACTGATGATGATGGTTTGTTTTACAGGTCCTTTTGTAGCCAAAGAGCTTATTAGAAGCATGCTGAATCCAAACTCTAGTCAAAGGTGTGTATGTCACACAATTCAGTTTGAACAACTAAGAAAATTACTTTCTGACCAACAATAGGCTACTTCCGAGTTCTCGAAAATGTTGCATGAAGGCGAAGCTTCGTGCGCAATCACGCTTGGTGGCTCGAAACGACATTTCTTTGACTTTTTCTGTTGCTTAAAAATTTATTTTAACGAGTGAACTACTGTGAACAAGTTAGAGAGAAAAGAGTGACAAAAGATTAAGTCAGTCGTTTCACGCCAGTGTGATTTTGCACGAAGCCTCGCCTTCATGCATCATTTTTGAGAACTCGGAAATGGCCTATTTGCAATTGGCTTCCATTTTGAACCAATCAGATTGCACGAAACATTCATCACACAGGCCCAGTGTCTTCCATTCACATATCTGCCTAAAAATATCAGTGTCAGTGAAGACTGCAGTTGATAATAGACCATATTCACGATAGCCGCCATGATGGTTTTCATATTGTAATACAAATTAGCCATGAGGTCTTTCAGAGGGCAAACATTGGAAGAACAACTATTCTTATAAAATTCCTCAAATTTCAAATATCAAATTCGGGTTTTTTGACAAATATTATCCAAATGCCAAAGTATGTTGTGCGGGCGGTTGAAATCGATACACGATTTTAAGTTGTTTCCCCCTCAGAAAACTCGTGACTTATTAGCATCACAAGGAGACAACAAAGATGGCGGATATCGTGAATATGGACAATTATTATATGATGTTTTATAAGGATGTTTTTTTTTACTGACAGGCCCACTGCCAAGTCCATTCTCAAACATCCAGTCTTCTGGAGTAAAGAGAGACAGTTAGCATTTTTTCAGGTAATGCTGTAACGTGTGTGTGGTTGCCATGCCAACTGTTGTCATGGTAATAGTGGCAGTCCTTATTTGTTGCTGCTGTACCAAGGAAAGGATGCTATGCTGTTGTCTTAATGATACGTGTAGCATTTTGATTTGTAAAAAGCGTAGTTTCCTCAAGCTATGGGTTGCCATACCAACTGTTGCTGTGGCAACCGGAAGCTCAGCTACAAAATAGATAATGCAAAGATAATGTTTTCCTTCTAAGGATTTTCATTTATTGAAGTAGGAGGAGTTTGGCGAAATCACTTGGTTTTCCTTATAACACCCTCCCCTCCCCCTTCCATGCTTTAACAAATGAAAGCTCCCTTAGTTGCCATGCCAACTGCTACTGACATACATTGTGGCCATTTTACAGGACGTTAGTGACAGAATAGAAAAAGAGCCAGAAGACTCACCCTTACTAAACGCCTTACAAAAGGATTCTATCCCCGTGGTACGAGGGGACTGGAAGGTGCACATAGGAACCGAACTACAAGAAGGTAATGTACTACATCTTTGCCTCTTCTAATAGTTACGGCTAATTTTGCATATCTGTAGCAACTTCAAACGTAACGTTTTCCTGTGTCTTGAATTCCGTCAAATTAGACTCACAAAATTTTAATTTGCCAAGAAACCATTAAATAAACCCCTTCTTAATGATATATGATGTTTCAGCTGACTGTTCTCTGATTTCCACTGATAACAGATCTTCGCAAGTTTAGAACCTATAAAGGAACGCATCTCAGAGATCTATTGAGAGCAATGAGAAATAAGGTATTTATATAAACAGAGTCTCGCACAGACATTGAAAACGGAGAGGATTTATGAATAATATATATATTTTTTACTAACCCGCTAACGGGTCTTCTCTAATCTAATCAAACTGTGCACGCGCATGATGCACATATTTTTCGAGTGCAAGTTTCGTAAATTTGTCAAGAGAGTAGATCTCGTGAAACTCGCATACTTGAAGAATCAGTTATGCAAGAGGATATTACAAAATGGTCGGTCAAAATTATATTTATTGTCTGTCCGATGAATATTCAGTGTTTCAAAATGAAGCTGCTTCAGTCATTTTCATTAGTATTTAATTGCCGATTTTTTTATCTTTTAGAAACATCACTATAGAGAATTACCAGAGCATGTTAGAACATCACTGGGGTCGATTCCCGATGGCTACGTAAAGTATTTTACTAGCAGATTTCCGCGGTTGCTAATGCACACCTATAACACTATGAGCATATGCAAACAAGAGACTGTATTTCAAACATATTATCCTCGAGACAGCTCGTGAGTTTGGAAGGTGCAGATCTTATTGATCTTTGAAAAATCTCGGAGGAACAATATGAATCGACCATTCATAAAAGATGTTTGGTTACCATGGACACCAGTCATGAAACTATGAGCTTTTGCAAACACGAAATAGTGAGTTTTACTGGTGTGGATCTTAATGATCCTTGAGGAGCATCATGGTTAGTCGTCGTCATGATAATTAATTCCTGACCATCAAGTCGCCATGCGTCCAAAAAATGTTTCAACCAATCAGATGCGAGAATTCTATCACATGGATGAGTAGATATTCCCTACTTTAAACGTACGTCATATTGACCTCTTTGTAAACCAAACTGAATTTTATAAATCAAAATAACTAAACGACAATCATTCTAACTTCTAAGTGATTATATCACGTGGATGTAAAACATTTTATATAAAAATATTTATGCGTTTTTAGCATAGCGTACGTAGCAGTATTTATAACATTGGTGGATGGATACTGAAGAGGAGATTATCAGTCCTTGATAGTGACTTGTAATATACATATTGTGTGTCGTCCGGACAGGCAAGAGGTAGTGGATTCTGGATTTAAATTTTGTGAGATTCTAAGAAAATTGAAAGCCGTAGGGCTTTTCTCGTATAGACATTAGGTACAAGAGCCGTGTAGGGGACATTGTCCTTTCTTCTGCTCTATAACCTGCTGTATGCGAATTTGAGAAAATGAACAGAATTTGAGGTGTCTTCTGTCTATATTGGGTGAACTCAACACCATATAAGGCATGAAGAACAAAGAAGTTTTTACCCAAGATAGACCAGAATGCATCACGTGCGCCACACCCAAAGGTACTGTTTCTATATCTTAACCTTAATGACCGAGTATATCAGATTTCTCGGGATTGGAGGGCAGGGAACACGTGTGTGAAGATTGGCATTTTTCTGCCTTTTTGATTGATTCTTTAAGGAAGCCATTTGAGTGTGGTGCAAGTTATCTCTTTCCTTCATAAACGAATTTTATCCACTTTGAATTTTGAATAGTGAAACGAAAGTATGGGCCCACAAATGAATATGTATAAATAAATAAATATAGTTTTAATTGTTATTTTAAAGAACAATATCCACTGATGTGATAATCACAAAGTAATAAATGTTGTATAAACATTTTAGTGTACATAAATTTATATTTGTAAAATTTCAAACAAAACAAACTCGTTTAAAAAGCATTAATAATAAACCTTGGAATTTCCCAGTCGTACTCAATTTCTTTTTTTCCCAGTCAAACATTTATTATAGATTACTGCTTTCAGGGGCGAATCTGACGGGGGGGGGGGAAATGTAGGTGCTGTCACCAACCCCTTTGGGGGGGGGGGGTGCAAGGGAGATTCGTAGGAAGTAACCCTGAATGAAAAATCCTGGCTAAGTCATTTACATTGGTACTAATCAAATGCAGATATATTTCAAGACTCGTGTACGAAAACAAACACGTGCGTTGAATGAACTCATTCCTTCACCACACGATACTTCACAACTTGAAATTCTGCCAGTTTGGATCTTACGTGTGACGAGATTTCACCTTTTTTCCTGTCTGGCGAAAAATATCGCTCTTTCAAGAAATTCGAGCCGTAAAAAGATTTTGGCCTCTATTTCTTGCTTCAGAATTGCTAATCCACATGCTCTGTATTTACTATTGTCTGCGCACGTCTACTTTTTCTAATGCCTCCCACATGGAACAGAGCGTCAAAGGACTAGTCCTTCTGGTAGCGAAAGATCTAAATTTACTGATCACAGCAAGGGGTTTACCTTATATGCCTAGGGGCCGACTAACCTCTCCCTTTAGGCTTCGGCCGAGCTCCCTGATTAGTCATCATGGATAGCGGTGTTGGAGCCGAAATCTCCAGCTGACCCGTAAATGGTTTCGCCCTACCACACGACGCTTCAGCAACACGTCTTGGGGTACGTATGGTCCTAAATTTTTAATCAGTGAGTAGAAGTTAGAGCTAAATCTCATTATCTCGACAGCACGTTTTAATGAGTGGATTTAGGCATGGAGTCGTGGGGTCGCAGCAAATCTTTTATTGTATTTTGTTATACCTGCAAACTTGGATCGATTGGTTTTCCATCAACCTCTCCTTTCCCTCTGGTGCGGGGCCCCTATCATACATGTGGATCCGCCCTTTTTCATGTTAATCGCTGTGATGTGCGGTTCTTTTTCGACCACGCCAGAATCAATTGGATAAAAGTAGAGGAACTGCTTGACTGAGACAATGTTCCTTACAACTTGTATAACAAATTTGCTGCGACGTTAGCCGCATGATTGCGCGAAATCGACACGATTGGGAGAAAATTCGCAATAAACTTGTCTAGTTTGCAGTGCCTTATATTTAAGAGTCGACTTGAATTTGATTGGATGGCGAATAGGAATATATATTACTTCCTTGACAATGCAAGTGTACAATATGTTGAGAAAGAAAAATTGATCCATCATATGAAGTTGAGATTAGGACAAAGAAAAGCGTTTCAAGGACATTTTTAATGCATTTTTAACATTAAAACACATTTTTTCTGATTGGAACAATGTGGTATATTTAGTTGTTTTGATGATAAATATGCTCAACTATACAAATTATTCCAAATTATTTGGATAATATGTACTTATTGACTGAGTAGGAGGGCCGGACGGGAGAATATTTGGCTCGAGGTCATGCCGTACGGACCGAGTGCAGCGGGGTTCGTACAAATGACCAAGAGCCAAATATTTTCCCGTCCGGCCCGACCTAACTCAGTCAATAAGCATTTTATCATATGACCCGATTTTTATCGTAAAAAAGGGTTAAAAGATCCTGTTAAACTTGATCGAAATAGCGCGCGCAACCGAAGAGGGCCGGACGGCTTTTGAGCAGGGCCGGACGGATTTTTCCGGCCCGCTCACGTCAACCCGTCCGGCCCTCATCACGTGACTTTTTTCCAATGGTTTTATTAGAGCTCGTGCGCCGGGCCGTACGGGTCATATGATAAATCAGTTTTCAACATTCATTTCAACCTGGCAATAATTCTCAGGTTATACAATATTAGACTAACTGCATTTAACAACCAAGCGTAATACGCATGGTTGTATAAAACTCCATATATGGACTTGCTATGCAGTTTTGCTTCTATCCAAACTAATTTTTTAATTTGTATCTAGGCATTTTTTATCTAGAAGTTTCTAAACACTATTGAATTTTTGTCATAACATTCCCCATCCATCAACATGTTTTTATATGACAACCTTCCTGTTGTAGTTTTTCTCATGCACCCCACATCAGGCTATTTTTGGCAGTCTACTATTTGGTAGCATATCCCCACAGAAACACACCCCTCAAGTTCTGCTAGCCTCTCAATCTCATGAATGGTGGTCTCTTATCTCATATCTGCACAAAAGTAATAGAAAGCTTAAGATTGGCAGCACAATTTACTGCACATACCCTCCTACCTAAAGTTTGAGACTAAGTTCTGAACCTATAGGCAATCCAGCTGAATGCCATTTACTACTTGTTTTGTACTAAAAATTTTTGAAACACCATGCTCTTTGATGCCACTTCCCATCAGAAAATTATAGAAAACTGATTTTTTTTTTCTTTTCTCTATCTTCCAAACAAAGAAGGAAGCTCAACAGCAAATGCTACAAGATGTTGGCCAGGAAAGAAAGATAGATGCTGAAAAAACACAGTTTATTCAAGTGATTCAGACTTCTTGAACAATTTCTCTGCCAGATCTTCAATCCTCTCTCTGTACTCTAGCTTTTCATAGTTTCCATGAGGGACACCTTCAAAGCCACGAATAGCACCCCACCAGGCACCAGCCATCACACCTGTGCTGTCACTGTCCCCTCCATGAAACATACCCCTGAGGCAGAGCTCCTCCCAAGAGTTCCCTGCACCTAGAAGAGCATCGTAAGCAATCATAGGTGCATCATGACCACTGGCACCACCCCAGCCAGAAAAACTAACAGAACGATAAAATGCATCCCTCTCATCTGAAGAAAAACGTCTTGGAAACGTTGGATCTTTGTTTCCTTCTTCAAGACCTCTAAGCTTTAGATATGAATTCCATTTGTCTGTAAAGTAAGCCCAATTTTCCTTATTTTCTTTGTAGTCTCGTCCAACTTTTTCAATGTATTTTAGGGCTTTTGGAAGGGTTGCCATTAGTCCTGCACCCCATTCTCTGACAGGCTTGCCTTGGATAGCATAAGATGTGAAAAGGGCTGCTGCAAGACCTCCAAGGAAACCTAAAAAAAATAAGCTTACAGGTCATTAAGCTACTAGTTCAGATTAAAAAAAATAATCAGTGTTTCATTAAAAAAAGATGATCATCATGATGACAACAATGTTGACAGTAACAATGATGATGGTGGTGGTGATGATGGTGCATGATTACTATTGATGGTTGATGATAATGGTGATGATAATGGTGATCCTGAAGATCATGATGATGAAGGGGATATAAATGATGATGATGATGATGCTACTATCTGATGAAAATAGTGGGATTGCTACAGGGGCAGATTTTGTTCATTGGATGCCCATGAACCCTCTCCCTATTAAAAAACATTTCATCAAAATTTTACCCTTTGAGTTTTACTGAGTGTACCTCTAAAGACGGTGAAATACGAGAAACAAAAACATCCAACTTGCAAGTTTGAAAATGATGTTGCTCATTTTACACCCTAATTATCCAACTCATCATGCAACAAAAACATTTGTTGCAAGTTTGGGAAAACTTGTTGCGAAAAGTAGATCATGGATCAACTTTCCACAACAAATTTACTATTTGTTGATCGTTTTTCATCACATGTCCAACTTGTCACACGACATTTTACTCAAAGTTGCATTTGATTGGTCCATAGAGATGACATATTTCAGGGTTAAAGTCCAACTAGCATGACAATCAAAATAAAATAAATGGCAGACATTTCACCAGTGAAATCCTTGGTATCAGAAAAACCATCAGAGGACATCGAGATAGTTTTGGAAAAACTTTAAAAACTTTAAATGATAGGAAGAAGCTTGAGAAATTCTTATAGCCACTTTCATCTTTGAGCACAATTTCCTGTACAAGCTGATGATATGCACCTCTTTGCTCCCTCCTCAGGATCCATTCCATCCTCTTGTTGACTCTTTCTTTTGGCATTTTTTCCAATTTTTTGTTTCTTCATCAAGGACCAAATTCAGAAAAACAAGAGCAGCAGCACACTTTCGCTGTGCAGAAGCAGCCACCATCTTGTAACTGTAACTAGCCAATCAGCATGCAGAATTTACCATGATATTCCCAACGTGCAACAAATGTTTTTGTTGTGACAAGTTGGATAATTAGGGTGTAAAATGAGCAACATCATTTTCAAACTTGCTTCGAAGCAATGTTGTGCGACAAGTTGGATGTTTTTGTTAATCATATTTCATCACCTTAATTTTTTCTGGTGTGAACCTCCATACCCCAAATTCTTAATCTGCCCATGTGCTAGGATCATGATAAAGATAGTAGTGATGTTACTGGTGATAGTAGTGATAATGGTGTTGAGAATGATGGTGATGGTGGTGACAACAGTGATGGTGATGCTGGTAGTGATGATGAAAGATTAAATTTGCTCATACCTGTAGGGTGGTTGTGAGTCATCCTTCCACTCTCCACACTAACTTCTATCAAGTCATCAAGATGCTTTGGCTGGTTATACAGCAGACCAATACACATTGCCCTCATTGCTGCTCCACATCCTCCGCCTCTGGTATCAAATGGTATGATGTACCCTTCAGGCCTTAGGGGATTAAGCTTTGAACAACTTGCTTGAGTGGTTCCACCTGGTGCTCTTCCCCACATATCTTTCTGAAATAATTAAGACTTAAAAGGTTACTTCCTTCCCAAATAAGAAATTTTTTATTTATACCTGGTTGTACCCTCCTTTGCTCCAGGTAAAAATGATATCTAGTCATTTTGGTTTGTGCATAATGTTGCTAGACATAACACCCTTAACTCTACTGATAAATCTGCTTCAGGTTCTAACACAGACAGACGTGCACTCATTACAGAGGTCCAAGAAGTTGTGCCTTTCCTTTGTGAGAGATTTTTTTAAAAGAATGTTAGGAGGAACATTATCCCTGGATTTTTGTCCAAACTGCTTCTCTGATGCCCCCTTCAATTCCTAGGTCAGCCATTTGCATCTCTCATTCCTTTAGGAGAAATATTTCTCTAATAGGTACATTTAATATGACAACCTCTCATAAAGGCCCTGGGAATGAGGTTGCTCTGCTAGCAGCATGCCAGCTAGTTAGAGCAGATTTCTGAAAAGCTCCAGGCACAAACATGGTCAAGGCACATCAAAATTCTAGAAAACATCACGGTCTCAGCAAGGCACGCTTACACCAATTATTGTGCCATAAGCTTTTCACAGTTCTGTGAAACCTGCTCAAACATAACTCAATTACCATGCCTTTCTTGTATTCCTGAGCAAGCAACAGAAAGAGTTGCTGCTTATCAGACCATTCAGAAACAAGAGCTTCAGCAGTAGCAATGTGCAATACAGTGTCGTCACTAATTCTCCAGTTCTTCTTATCCACTTTTATTTTCCCTAAGCCACCAAGCTTCTTAAGTTCCTCATGGATTGCAGATCCTCGGTAACAGAACTCCCATTCTCCATTTTTGTATCCCAAAGCATCCCCAACAGCACTTAGCACCATGGAAGCCTTAAATCTGTTCAACATTTTGACCTAATAAGATAAGATATAAGAAAATGTGTGGGTGTTCTGGCCAGAATCTAGTGGCTTACACCATGGAAAGCTTTGTAAAGAATCAAAAGATCTGTCTTAACGTAAGACTCTTATATCTAGGAAGCATACTCTAGTAACTACGAAGCCTAAGCTTGCTACCTGTCTAGCTACCATACTTTGGTAATAATCATATGAACTTGTTTGTGGACACTGAGTTTGCTTTTGTCTTTGCATAATGCAATTTGCTTTTAAGACTTTGGTAGCCACGCACAGACAAATTCGCTAAAATATTATCTTGCCTATCTTTCTCCCAAATGGCAGACCTCTAGTTTAACAGGTATAAACACTGCTTTCAAAGTGTAAAAAACATGATTTTGTTTGGGCTTCTGGCCACAATTTTACAACAACCATTACAATAAAACCCTGATCAAAGCTTTCAAACACAATGAATTTCAAAAGGATGTACCAAAAAAGCAGAACAGCTCACTTCATATGATGTTTCTCCTCCAATGTAAAAGTGAAAGTAGAGTCGAATCCCTTGTCACTCCTCTCTTCCGGTAAATCATTCTTACGCGTTTCAACTGGTTCTGCGCGGGCTACCTGTGTTAAGCCATTCGTATAGACTAAAACAGGGGGACTAAAACAATTCATCAACATTTTCACAAAAATTCTCACAGATATTTTTGATAAATGCAAGCTAAATAGACGTAAGATACTTTATTTGTGATCCCAGTGTAATGTTATGATGTATTTTTCAAATAATAGGAAGTAGTAAGGTGTTGGGTTCCCTGTGTGTAGTAGAGGGGGGTTGATTGTAATGTGGTTGGACCACGTGTAGAAAGGCCTTGCGGTCATCTCGTTCTTTCCTTTTGATCGCCATCTTGGTCCAAGAACAAGATGCCTAAACCAGTATACAGTAAAACCTACACCACTCCAAGGCGGCCCTTCGAGAAAGAGCGTCTGAACCAAGAGTTAAAGATCATTGGAGAGTATGGGTTGAGAAATAAGAGAGAAGTATGGCGTGTGAAGCTTTCCTTGGCTAAAATCCGTAAGGCTGCACGAGAGCTTCTTACTTTGGAAGAGAAAGACCCTCGTCGTCTCTTTGAAGGAAACGCTCTTTTGCGTCGTCTGGTGCGTATTGGGGTACTTGATGAGAATAGGATGAAACTCGATTACGTTTTGGGTCTTCGTATCGAGGATTTCTTGGAGAGAAGACTTCAAACACAAGTGTTTAAACTTGGGTTGGCCAAGTCCATTCATCATGCTCGTGTTCTTATTAGGCAAAGGCACATTCGGTGAGTAGTTCACCATAACTTTACAGGGAAATATTTGACTCTTAGTCCATAGAAAACACATGCTTATGAAGCACAAAAGTCCCTCCTATTATATTATAATTTAACTTTACACCCAACTGGTATTAAACTGTGTAAACTCCAAGAGGTTTCACTCAAAAATGAAACACTAAACATTTTGTCGTTGGGAGTTCTTCAGATCTAGAAATACATAAGCACTGTTTTCCACGTGTTTAAGATTATATACTTTATAAATAATCATGTTATGTTGTTAATTAAGGAATACTACCAATAAGAAAAACTGTCATTCCTAAAGTATTTAAGATGGCAGTTTTCCTTATGTATAAGTGTTATGAGCTACAGTTTTCCTTATGTATAAGTGTTATGAGCTACTTCACTGTACTCTTAGTAGTAACCCAGTTGACAGGCTCTTTATTTCTCCGTGCTCCTGGTTGGGAATGAAGTCTTGGGCTCAATACCCCAAACCCACCCTAACCTATAAGTTTCAAAGAATTGTTGCACTCAGTTTTCATAAAAGCAACATTTCCTCTACAATTTGCAACTCAAGAATGTTACATCACAAGTTGTACATAACTTCATTGCCAGTAGAACACATTTTGTGTTGGTGGGAAAGGATATGACAAATTTGTTACCATTTCCTACTTCACCATAACCATATGTGCTGCAATAGCTGTTATTACAGTTAAGCCTACAAGGAGATAATCTTTTGTTTTGGAATCATTGAAGTGAGGCTGTCAGGTCAATACAATGCATAATGGCTCATTTGCATCTCATCTGCATGCATCTCATCTGCATGCATCTGTAATAACAACTGTTTAAGAACTTGCACAAAAGCAATGGACAACCATTTAACTGTTACTGCATACTATACTATTTATGTTTTGAAAGTCAGTATCATACTCTTACTACACTTGTACACAATTAAGGATGGAGGGGTTGTGTTTTTAGTTCTCCTTCCTTACCATTGTTTGGCATTCCAAAGTAGTTACAGAAATAACAATAGCAGTAACTTGTTTAACAATAAAAAAACTGTTGCTTTTTAGTGTCCGTAAGCAGCTTGTTAATGTCCCATCATTCATTGTACGCCTGGATTCACAGAAGCACATAGATTTCTCTCTTAACTCTCCATATGGAGGTGGACGACCTGGTCGTGTGAAGAGAAAGAATGCCAAGAAACACAAGGGAGGTGGATCTGGTGGTGAGGAGGAGGAAGATGAAGATTAGGTAAGATTGTCATGTCCTGCTAGGAAGGGTCTGATTGACATTATCAACCTTGTCCTGTGTTTATTCTTGTGTACACCTATTTCAAAAAAGGTTGTCGGTTGGTGATCTGAAATCTGAAAACTGAGCCAAATAATTCTCAAGAATAGGTTATCACTAAAAGAATAAAACTTAATTTAAAAATAGATTCACAGCTCGTGCCTCAATTCCTCTCAGTCTCAGATTTCAGATCTCCGACTGATAACCCTTTTTGAAATAGGTGTATACCAGTTTGGAGCACATGAACATGCATTAGGCAAATTGTGACTTTTCTCCCAACATGGCTTTTGACCTTGGGTGGGAATTTAACATAGTGATGTATGTTACAGTCACCTGTACATACATTCCCACAATACCTTGATTAACTTTCACAGAAATGTGAGGACTTTTCCTTTTCACCTTGCTGATGCTATGATCTTTTGCCTGGCCATAAATTGATATGTGGGGTTTAAAATTTTAGCCTCAAACCTCAAGGAAGAAAGTACTTTTCTACCTTGGTATTTTATTTTTGTCCTCTTGCCCCAAAATTTCTCATCAATTCCAATCCTTTTAAAAAAAAAACAAAAAAACAGGGTTTTCTGGACTAGGGGAGGTACAGGGGTATAGTGATTAAATGCAGTATCCTGTTCCATAGTGTCCACCTTTGTTACAGCAATCATGACTATAGCTAATTCAATTAATGTTGTTGCTGAAAAAAGCCTAAAGCATTGAGAGCGGAATCATGAATTTTTTTGTGACATTATTACAGTAAGGAATTCACTGTATGCTTGCAAATTCTACAACTTGGACGCATATTCCTTGATTTCTTAAGGCACAAACACATAGTGCAACATTGCAGAAGTACGGTCATTTTCTACTCCTGCAACATTGCATGCAATGTTGCACTGTGTCCCCGTAGCTTTAGATTGCCTACAGGGAAGTTTGTTAGTAAACAAGATAAAGCCTTAGGCTTTAGGCTTATTTCAGCGACAACATTAATAGAAATAGCTATATACATTTACCCATGACTGCAAGGTGCAACTAGCCATTTACACAATAGTAATAAGAGGTTATCAAATTCCCAATCTCATTTTAAAAAAAAGTTTTAACATTTGGTTCTATTTGCTGATTCACGAGTTTCCTCTTATTGAGGAACAACCATTTCACTTCATTTTACTATGTCTTCTTGCACAATACTGATCCTTCTTTTTTATTTTCATGTTGATGTCCTTTGAAAACTGCCAGACCTCAAAGTCTTCTTCTCTTGAATGAGCATTGTTTTAAATATGCAATTTGAAAACTTTGCAGAATAAAATTACCATTATTGAAACACTGGAAGTCTCTTATTTATTAATTCCTTATAGCCCCATTAACCCAAATTTGAGATCTTAAATGATATTGTCTTGTTAAATCCATGTTCTTGATGTAGAGGTGTTCACTTACAAACTTATAACTATTGTCAGTGTACTGTTATCCTTACAATGTGAATTGCAAATGTGTAACCAGTATGCAGTGTATTTGCATAATTTAATACACAAGCATTTCTTTTGTTAAACTTACAAAATTTGAATTAAATGTTTGATCACTGAGGTACACACTTGTCAAAAACCCAAAGGTGGTGGTATTACGAGAACAAAAATCTGCAGAGATACTAGTATTTTAGAAGTAACATCAAAATCCAAGAGCTAATTCATTAAAAATACCTAGTGTAGTATATTATACACCTATTTCAAAAAAGGTGGTTTGGTCAGTCGTTTGATATCTGAGCCAGATAATTCTCAAGCATAGGCCATTGCTCAAAGGTGGTTTCAAATTTAGCTATTTACTGATTGCAAACTAAAAGATAAACTTAATATCTAAGAATGAAACTTGATTTAAAAATAAATTAACAGCTTGTGTGCTCAATTCTCTCAGATTTGAGATCACTGTCTGACAACCTTTTTTGAAATAGGTGTAAAAAATATATCTAATATCTGGATTTCTCCTGTTTCTAAAACTTCACACACACATGGAGATAAAACATATTTTATTATCTTTTTGAGTTAATCACTGTAAAATATGTTGCAACTTTTTGACAATCTTTTCAACATCACTTCCAGCAACTTGGTGGTGAAATACTATTCTTATCCGATTGGAAGTTACAGCCAGAAGTTTAACAATTACTGTCTGTGTTTCTTCTGGTTCGTTGTCTGCACACATTCCCATTCTTTGCACAATTTCATCTGCTGTTATGCTATCATGAGTGACATAAAAGTACACCATGTTGGATTGTACTTTAGGATCTACTTCAATTCCCTTCAATTGTACTAGCCCTGGTAATGAAAATGATAATTTATTCATTCAATTCAAACAAAGGCTAGTGAGAACCAGGCTTAAATAGTTGATAACCAAATCTATTATGCTCTAAAAAGTTAGTACTAATTGTTTCACGGATATATGGAATGCATTCTATCCACAACAATTTTACTTGCAAATTAACTTGGGCATAATGTTTTCTATTCTTATTTCAAACCATGTGTCATCCTTTTGTGAAACAATGCCTAAGGGAATAATGTGGTCAGAAATGGAAAGACGTACCCAAGTGGATTTTGTCAATTGCAACTCTATGGCAACAAAAATCAAGAGATCAGGGGAAAAAAGAAAGCTTTACCTTGGACTAATTGTTTAGCATTATTGTGATCCTCGATTAACTTGGGTGCAATGTTATCAAGTGCGTAAATCCCAGCTGCAGCTAATATTCCTGCTTGCCTCATTCCTCCTCCTACAGCTTTCCTGTGCCTGTGACACCTTAGAAGTAGGACATTCTAAACTTAACTTGCTCTAAAAATGCTCAAACAGAAGACTGATAGGGAGTATAGCTTCAGAGGCAGATCCCAAATTTTTTGAGGGGTAAACCTCCAGGATATTTTTGGGGGTCCACCTACAGGATGTTTTTTGGGGTGCACCATTAAATGATCAGGACTCAAGCACCAAAAATACTTCACATTAAATCCATAATTGACTGTAAGTAGCTCATCTCAAGGGGGGTGCATACCCCTGCACCCCTCCCCTGGATCTGCCTCTGTTTCTTGAGATAGGATACCAGTTGACTTTATATACAATCATAAAGTAGATAATAACAAACTTAAGATTAGACAATGGGGCAATCTGGGACTGCTACCAGAAGTTCATTTCTAGAATTCAGCATGTGCTTAAACTTGTCTCTTTTTCATCCATTTTCCCTGTTACACCATTGTGGGCCAGTCATTGTGTCACTAGGTCAGTTTTATTCGGGAAGCCAGTTAAATGTCCTGAGTCAGTACATGCTGACTTCTGGCAGCTGTCCTAGACTGTCCAGTCATCAAATCTTAAGCTTGCTAACATGTACTAAGAAACCAACCTTGATATGAACTCTTTTGATCCAACAATTACTGATCCAACAGGAGCACCAAGAGCCTATATTAAGTAATAGCAATGTAGTAGCCACTAAACGTTTCTATGAATACACAAGGCATCTATGGAAGAAACTGATGGAGAAACAGATAGGGAAGTATTGGAAAATGGGATTTGATTTCTATTAAGTCACAAAACCAGGCCAATACAGGCTTGAATCTTGCATAATTGGTTACTATTTTCCCCAAGGTATGATGATATACTACAGCTTTTAGAGAGAGTCTTGCAAAATCTCTGCAATTGAGGCTACAATATACCACTGTATACTCAGAAATGTTCAATGTCAGCATCAATGCATAATATGTACAAATTAAGTTCAGCTGAGGTTTGGTGGCAACTTGTGTAATGTGCATGCAGATAGAAGTCTCTTCCTCCCTATTGTGGTAATGTGTCTTACTGCTGAGCCTTAACAAAATGCCACTGCATGCAAAAATGTAACATCATTTTAATCACCTTAGACAGACAAAATGTGACAGAATCCATGTGCTGGGTAATTTTTGATACTGGAACACCAAGGGCTGCAACAGCATTAAATAGCCTGGCACCGTCCATATGAATGGACAAATTGTTGGCAGTAGCAATCTCTTTAACCTGTGGATATAAATCATGATTAATACAATTGGCTGGCAGTTTGCCAATTGATGTTTTAACCTTCACTACTGAGATCAAATTTGGTGAAAATCTTCCTGATCTAGGGTTAGGGAATTAGGCCATGCAGACATGAGGAGCAAGTTCTACATAGACACTACAGTGAATCATGAACCATAACATCTAGCCCTGAACCCTGGTAAAAACTCTAGATTCACTACAAGTAGGCTGCAAAACATCAAAATTATATCATTATATTCTAGTAAAAACTTTAAATTTGACTACTGCAGTTATTCTGTTATCTCCACAACCATGGTGGAACACTAGCTGATTCAACAGGAAATCTATACTTGCGGAATTTAACAGAACGACTGGTGATACATTGTAACATCACTGTCTCTTAGCTTGGAAATCTTTTTTCATAGTATTTGACTTGGCTTTCAATTTCCAAATCCCTTGCACTATACTTCCTAGCAGATAGTCTTTACCTTGTCTAAATATGAAAGAGGTAGCACTGATCCTCCCGAGTAATTGTGTGTCTGCTCCAGACAAATCAATTTTGTGTGAGTGTAGTGGGCATCTTGTCCATCATGTATATTGTTTTTTATGTCTTCAAGGTCCAGTTCCCCATTAGGGTGCATACGGATTTGCCGGGAATGCACACCTGCAATCTGAAATAGATTGGAATAATGAACATACGAGTCATAAACAAGGATTTGCAAATTATTTGCCACTTGGTAATTGGCAAGCACTGAAATGTAGTGCACACTGTCATGGATTCAATCCCTAGACAGACCAATAATATTCAAGGTCCAAAATTAACAAAAGAGAAGATGCTGCCTTGCAATTATATCTGCAAATGGTTACTAGAGAAGCTGTCACTTCTTTGATAAGAAAAAGTTAAACAGAATGACAAAATTATAACAAACTTGCTATTAATCAGACCTTTTAAAAAGTTAAACCCAGTTAATCCACCCTTGAGATTGGTAAAGTCATTAAACATGTAATGTTTATACATCTAGGATGATTCAAAATATGATTTTAGCAACATGCCATAGCATGAAAAGGCGATGTTACATAAGACAATGAGACATGCACTATATTGTGAAAAATTTTCATTGTGAATCATCGTGTGTAACATCACTGAGCTTTAAACTCATCAGATTGCAACAGGACAAGAAGTATGGTATGGAACAAGGTTTATTTCCGTGTTGTTATTAATAATGCTGTCGATAAAAATTAATATTAATATATTACCTGAGAACAGGAACCTTGTTCCCAAATAACTATATGTGATTTATCTCCCACTAAGATCTCATCACCACGATGAGGACAATGTGCCATGACTGGAAAGAAAAAATATCTTGGGGAATCTCTAGAAGCTATACTAGAGTGAGACCATGCTAACAAATAGGGTATCTTATTAAGCACAATGTTTACCCATTTCAGACGACATGTCATTACCTTGGGCATTGTTTCTTTGTTCTTTCTATCACTTGAGAAGAAACATATGGAAGCTTCAAACAAAGAATCATATTCTTAAGGGAACAACACATGGTATGAAATGGCTCAACATTATGTCTAAGGTGATTTGGCCTATTACTGCAAGAAAGGCTATGCTATAGAATGGGGAGAAGGTATGTTGAGGAATGCCACTATCCTACAAGCAAAAGTCCTTTCCTGCAGCCTTTGATGTTCTGCATGATTAAGGTTGAAAGACCTGCTCCAAGAAATTCAAGAGATAAAAAAGGAACCTCTGACCATGGATGCAAACTACAGGCCTAGCTATATGGAAGATAAACTTGCAGATAATCGATTAAGTAATGGTAATATTTTGTGTTAATTTTTTAATTCCATGATGCATACTAGAAATTAGATTCCCCATGGATCCTGATGGAACAAACAAACCAGCTTCTTTTCCAAGTAGTTTGGCAGCCTTTTGCTGTAGATCTAAAGAAAATAAAAATAAAATTGATAATAATTATAAAAAATAATAATAACAATATAATATAATATACCGTAATATAATATAATATAATATAATTTGTAATATCCACATCCACTGGATATGAGCAAGCGCGCGCTCTGATTGGTTCCTAGGATACAGCTCATATCCCGTGAGTAGAGAAGTAAACAAGATGGCGGAGCGTTTTGCCGACGTTATTTCATTTTTTAAACTTGAAAATAATTAAAATTCTATATTTCTCACAATCCAGTGGATGTGGATATAATAATGCGCGCCTCGTCCGCTACAGAGCTCATGTACGACTCGATTTCGTGGAATAATTGTTAAATATTTTAATATCATATATTATAATATCATATATAGACATTAGAGAACATAAAACAAGTCATGGCTTTTCCCACATACAATGGCCTTCTAAATTTAATATATAGTCAATTACATGGCTGCACAATAGACACTGATTTATCTTCAAATGTTCATGAAGGTTTTTCAACTTACTATTTATGGTAGGATCTTCACCAAAAACATCATCACCAACTTCAGCATTTGCCATGAATTGCCTCATCTCTGGTGTTGGTTTGGTAACAGTATCACTTCTTACATCAATAACATGCAAACCTTTCTCTTTATCCATATTTTCCTTGATTCCACTACTATACATTGAGAAAACTTTAGTTATGCTAGTATTGGATGGACGAGAAATCTGAAAGAAAGACGTTCTTGGTGTTTTTGATAGCATTTTGTACATGTCCAATCGCATTTCGTTCCGTTGATGGCTTCAAAAATTTGCTAAGTGTTTAATTTTACTAGTACAGAGCAGATAACTACCTTCCTCGAATAACAGAACTGAAAAATATCCTATTAGGGACTGTTCGTTAATTATCGTCAGGAGGGGGGCGGTGTTTAGATAGGGGTACGTTTTTCAAAACAGACTGAAAAAGGGGGGTACATTTTTATTTTGGTAAAATAGTTGGGGGGTACAATTCTTGGACCTGGCTTTCAATTCAACATCATTTGCGTGAAAATTCTAATTAAATATCAAATAAAAATATTTAGCTTATTATCAAAACCGACGTTTCGTTTTGCTCTCGTATCGTATCCACTCGGGAGAGTAGCCTGGTACCCAGCTGACAAAGTTTGTTGGTAGAGAAGGGGGTACAATTTTTTGCAAAGGAAGGCATATGGGGGGTACATTTTTTAATTCTGATATTTGAGAGGGGTACATTTTTTGGGTGATGCTTTTCATAAACTAAACACCGCCCCCCTCCTGACGATAATTAACGAACAGTCCCTTATCTAGTAAAACAGCGTTATGCACCTATCAGCGGCTTCCCCCAGGGGTTGGGAGTCGTCCTTTCCACTGATTGAGGTTTTCCCGTCATTTTGCAGAAAATCAGTTTCACAACAATACAAACAATTTCATCATGTCCCCCACCCCAACTTCCCAACCATAAATCAAGATCGAGAATTTTCCCGACCCCTGGGGTAACGTTTGCATCCAATCTCCCTGTATTCTCCCACCCATCCCCATGGTTAGCCCACGGGATCAACCCCTCGGGGAAATATTATAATAAATGAAATGTAAGTACATCACGTGGTTTGTCCACAGGCAGCCCAAGCAATGGCTCTGTGAATAGTCCGTATGGTTTTCATTGCTGTTATGAAGAATATTAAATAAATAGATAAAAAGAGACCAAACTCAATCAATATTCAGCTCAATACACCTTAATGCCTTTTTGTATTCAA
>WUAP02183000.1:0-22580 GCA_015163945.2 Stichodactyla helianthus | reverse complement strand
CTTTGTATTTCGATTCTCGCGCGAATCCGCTTGCCAGTCAGTTCTCGTTGCTACGTGGCAACGCATCACGTGACAGGAGTCCTGCAAAGGGCCTATTTTATAAAGATAGAATATTCGACATATAGATTGACTTCATTTTATATAGGTTCTTCGTTGAAATTGTTCAAAATTGCACTTAAAATAATTTTATAGATCATCTCAAATGATTTGTATATTAAAAATGTGTTTCACGATGTATTAAAAATCTATGAAGGTGGTTACTAATTATAATAATAAAAAAATATATAAAAAGATATCGACGGTTTCGAAAATAAGACCAATGAAATCAGCGTTCGTCATGCCAGCCAATCAGAGCTACGAATCAACATTATCCACCACACTTGCGTTACTTTCTGTGTCGGTATGTGTTGTCACGTCATCTAGTTTCCGTGACGCTAATAACTGTTGTCTCCAGTACTCCACTTCTCTAGTCAGATTATGCCGGTCTTTCATTAAAGCGTTTTGTTTTACAAGCAGGTCGTAGATCTACCGATAAACAGAGGCAAATCATAGTTGGTATATATGCGTACCACAAATTCAAAGTAGTGTGTTGAGGGATAAGAGATTCGGTTACAAACCGTTTCATACCTCTGGATGTTGTCCCAGACTGACCAATATAGTGAGATAAAGGAACAACATGAAAATTGTGTCATTAAGACGAAACGAGCATTTACAAGAAACCCAAATCCCAAAACTTTCTATTTGGTTTTGTCTTGTTTCACCTTGGGACAACTAGCCTTGTTTTTGCGACCATCCGCCCAAGTCCCCTGCGATTTCAAACATGGAAAGGATGTATGCATGTTCCCTTCGTTCTTTCTGATCTTTGTCCAAACTCGTAAAGACTGCGCTAGGTGCTTAGCAAGGACAGCTTCTCTGCTCTACGACGCTCGCTTGCGCTTTTTAAAAGGCTTTTAAAAACGAATATCTTACCTGTTGTACATACTTCTTGATGTCGTTTTCAAGTAACGTTAATTTACTGTTCATCTTGTTCAACTGTTTGTCCTTGTGTTGAGCTTTATTCTCGAGTTCTTTACAATTGTTTGTCAGGATTGTTATTTCGGTCTTTTTCCTGTCATTCTCCTGTGTAACTGCTCTTAATTCAGACCTGTTCCAACGAAGAAACGAGGAATATTTTAAAGAACTACACAGAGAGCCCTGGAGAAGAGGGAAACGGGAGGAAAGTGTAGAGAACATTTCTAAAACATGAACATATAAAATTAAGACAAAAAAAAAATTTTAATTACTCACTTTGACTTGGTTGACGTGTCTTGAAGCTGCTGAGAAAGTTTTCTACATTCTTCTTTCAAGCGATTTGATATTTGGAGCTGAGATTCTAACATGTGTTCCAGCTCTACTCGTACTTGTGCTGTTGAAAGTACATTGGTCACGGATACACACAACAAATCAATCCGACTTCTCCGTCGTTGAAATTCAGGAAAATGTTTTAAAACGGTTTTTCAGTGGAGGTGATTTTAAATTCAAAACAAAATAGGGGTCGAACGTTGAAGTTAAGCGTTTCAAGGCACTTTCTTCAGTTTTCGCATTAGCGTAATTTTTTCCTTATAACTTTGCTTTGTTCAACATTTTTTTCCATTTATAATGAAGACGGCAATCATAAGGCAAATGGAGTATCCAGGGTTGGGGTCCAAGGGTGACATTGGAAAGTACGCCAGGTTTTTTTGGGGGGAGGGGAAAGGGAAGGAGAGGAGGAGATGACTGATTTGTCGAGGTTAGTAGAGTGTGACTCCGCCAATGGGAAATCCTGGGTTACATTCATCCCCTTCCCTTTAACTATCACCTTTTCTAGTCTTTCTAGCCTTCCCCTATTGACTCACCGTATCTCTTGTCTGCTTCTTGAAGCAAAGCAGTCAACTGCTCTTCTCGCTTGTGGGCTTGCTGTGTAATTGTCTTGACGTCATTAGTCCTTGCTTCTTCTGTTTTGACGCGCGCCGCGTTAGCCAACTTAACCTGAACAAAAGCCAGAGAGAGGGAAAAAAGAAAAGTTAAATGAAAGGATAAGTTTAGACTTCCATGCAAGAGCAAAAAGAGAAAAACTTTTATTTTTGTTTTATTTTCCCTTTCACGAGCCTTTTTTGTGAGTTTTTTTCTCACTTTCTTTTTCACCTATCATTTTTCCATCCAAAACACTTCCCACTTTTATTCCACACTAAAGGCATATGCTCCCCTCTCTTTCCCTATGACCAACTTAAAAAATTCCATCAAACATACATCTCTCTCAGCATGGTCAAACTTTTCCGTCAGTCGTAGACATTCTTCCTTGTTCTCCATCCATCCTCTCTCAGCTTCCTCGAGACGGCGACGTAATTCTGCCATCTCTGCTGTAAACCGCGTTTTCTCCTATAAAACACGTAAGAGATCAATCATTAGAGATCCTCGACGGAAACAATCATGTTCAGGGACTGGTTGTAAATACGCAAAACAGGGTTGTATAAAGTGTCTTTCCCCTCACTCCCAGGAAGTACATGTAATAGTCCTCTATTAACCTGCTCGCGTTGTCTGTTTGACGTCTGCAAAGCAGTTTTGAGCGACGAAATTTCTTGTGATGCCAGTGAAAGCTTGACTTGGGTTTCTGTGAGCTCATTAATCTTATCTTGACCAACCTGATGAAAACATTAAGACAGGTTAGTATCACGAATATATCATGGTAAACCAAGACTCATACTGCGTATCTTTACCTTTGATACATCGGCAGCATTGGCCAGAATCTGAACCTTGGCTTGTTCTAACTCAGACAACAGCGCAACCTACAGGAAAAACGAAGGTATTTTAGTTGGAATTAAAGTAATAAGTACTGGAGCTTTAGGATCGTTCCCCCAACGTTTTCTAGTCAATATAGAGGTTTTGCAGCGCAGCCCATGTTGCATGAAAGAAACAATAAAATCGTTTTACATGAGAAAGAATTAAATCCCTTAGGGGATAGAGATTCCGTTGTTCTGCCATGCAACATGGCTGCCGTCACGTGATCGTGAAAAACCTCTATTGCCAGTATCAATAATAATCCATCCATCCATCCATTACGTCTCATTTCATCCATCCATCCATCCATCCATCCATTACGTCTCATTTCATCCATCCATCCATCACGTCTCATTCCATCCGTCCATCCATCCAACCATCCATCACGTCTCATTCCATACGTCCATCTACCCTTCTATTCATCAACCACCTTCCAGTATACCAATCACTCATTCGCTCGTTCCACTTCCGCAAAATCCCATCTTTATTCTACTTAGTCGTCTCTACCCAACTTAATCTAGCCCAACAATCACAGCCCCTGACAACGCAGAAAAACTCGAAACAGAAAACTAACGTTCTCCCCCTCCCCTCCCCCCGAATAATTGTAAAACGGCTTCGAAGATGCGCGCACAACTTGACATGCCTATAAATAGATTTTGATCCAAGAGTTGCGTATACAATACAGTATTTATATTTGTAATTCGATTAAGAAGAGGAACTAACCTTTTCTCTTGTTACTCTTTCTAGTTGATTTTCAGTAGCTGCGCGTTCATCGTTTGCTTCTTTGATCTGTTCAGTATTGTGACACGAAAATTTGTGTAACACGGCTGGATATTTTTACGAGTCGTAAACGGTATTTTGGCGAGCCCGTAGGCCGATAAGCCGATCTTATTGACATCTCACCTTGCTATTCAGTGCGTCCACCTGTTTCAGATATTCGTCCCTTGTATTCTCTTGATCCCTCACAGCCCGATCCTTAGCACTTGTCACGTACTTATTGTAACGCTCCTTCTGCTGCTGTAGTTCTTGTCTGAGCTGCTGAACCTGAATGACTGCCTACCAAGCGAACGGATAAGAAATTAGATAAACAGAGAGTGCAAAATAGAATATTATTAGATCAGAGCGCTGGGTTGGACGAATTTTCGAAAACGTAAAGTCGAGCTGAGTTGAGACTGAAGATTGATTCACTTTTTCTTTCGCTGTTAATTCGCTGGCTGCTTCCACTCGTTACCCCTGTGTCAGTTTAATTATGCATTCAACATAAACGAATGACATTACGATAGATGACTATCTCGGTTGATTCTCAAAAAACCTTCCACTCTCAACCAACCAAAAGGCATGAAAATAACATTCGCACCACCCAATCACAATGTCTGAACACGGAAGCCATGGAAGTGTTATAATACCTTACGCCTTACTGTTAACATGATCTAGAAGAACCCTCAATATTCCAAAGCTCTTTACTTTCATTATTTTTTTCCCCCCGAATTTTAAAGCTGATTTTTATCAAAGAAAGCCATATTAGTTATAGAATGTGCTGCGCTCAAAAAATACAACACTGTTCAGTATAATCTCCTAAATATACATCAAATGGTTTCTGAGAGTTATTCTTGACTGTGTTTCTTTATACGTCAAACTGTTTTTGTAATGAACAGGCACGTACTTCAGCTTTTTGTAATTGCGCTTGTTCAGCCATATCACAGCTCTTTTTTACTTGTGTATAGGCATCTAATTCTCTTTGTCGTGCCTTGGCGATGGAAGCATTCTGACTTGTTAAGGTTTCCATTAAATCGTCTCTCTCCCTGATAATTAAATGGAATATAATAATAACAATCATTATATAACAAAGAAATAAACAAACCAGTTGGTTTGTGCTTTAAGCATCGCAGATTTCATGAGATCGAGAATAACGGAGGTGCGCCATAACTTCGGGGCCCCTTATTGCTAAACTACAAAACACTGCCTGAATGGCACGATGGGATTTGGGCATGACCGTAGCCATGCAGGCTAGCAAAAGCATGGATGGTGCGTCTCTCCAGCATACGTTCCTTCACGCTAACGCAAAGAATGCTACAAAAGAGTACACCCCAAAACTGTGCGGATGATGACAATCGTGCTAAAAATTTGCTTACAGGACGATGACTGCATGACTTACCTTTTAAGCTTTTCCAGTGTTTTGGTTAGCGCATTCCCATGGGTGGAGGACAGCACAGCCTCTTGATGACCACACTTGACGCAGAGAACTGGCTGATCAGGCTGAAAATTATGTGCACACAAACCATATCACCTACCCTATCGCTCTAGGGGAAAATTGGTAACCTCAACAAGTTTTTAATAAACCTCTCCTAAAAAATTTCCTCAAAAATTTCTCCTAAAAAATTTCCCAAAAATAATTTAACCCCTTCATAATTTGCCTCCACCCACCCCCCCTCCCCCCAAGAAAAAGGCATCGAACTTACATGTTCAGCTACATGAAGTGCTTCTTTAGCTCTGAAAAAAAGTGTTCAAACAATAGAATAAGAGAAACATGAATTACAAAAATGGTATTTGCACTAGGTAATATTCTACAAAAAACAAACAAACAAACGTTTATTTATAACAACCTTATAACACAAAAATCTTAACCATCATAAATACAACTATAGGATCACCAAAAACACATACCGAATCCCCATATAAAGCAGTGGCTCTTCCCACAGCCTCCCCCACACCCCAACCCCTTTTGCCCCTGTGAACCTGTTGGAGGATCTGATATCTTAATCAAACCTTAGTTTGTCTTCAAGCCTTGCAATATGCCTCACATACTCTTCTATATCATCCCTGGTTACACAAAGAAAGATAAAATGGTACCTTATAGTGAATAGTGTGTAGTATGTGAATGATAAAAATCAATGTATATTATGTACCTTGCAGATAATAACAATGATTCTAGATGTTTTGTTTTGCCTTCATGGAGATATCTTATCTTGTCCTCATTTTGACAAAAAATAAAAATAAAAATCATATTATATTATCAGTTACTTTAATATACATCAAAGGAAAAAAGGGTTAAAAATTTCTTTCATAAAGATTTCCCTGTTCAGTACAGGCATAAGATTTTTTTTTCAAGAAAGAACAAAATTTAGAAACAGTGAGGGGATACCTGTGGTCAAAAACCCACAGGCAGCCCATAAAATTGTCTTACCACTTCCTCTTCCATTTTCATTACAAATTTCCTTTCTTTTGGAGAAAGAAAAAGCTGAAAAATAAAGAAAATTGAAGATACAATAAGCAAGATGAAAAATTTTTTCATGACTTGATTGGCTGTTAATTATGAAAGAATAAAAGATTCAAAATAAAAATAATTCATAAAAATGCTATTTTTTCTGCTGCCATGGTAACAGCAATTTACCTGATCATCAACAGATTTTGCTGTGCTTTTACTCCCATCCATTTCTACAGGAAACCATTCATTTGATTCATCATCTTGAGCATCCATCCCTTGTCCAGCATTGAATAAAACTTCCCCAGTGCTTGATTCTCCCAAATCATCAATATCTGCACTGTTGTGGTGTGCAGAACTCAGTGTTCCTTCACGTTCCTAATACAAAAATTCAATCATATACATATACCAGTATTCAAGGCAGGCATTTTAAAAATTATTTCACATCAAATATATATATACATTTTGTACACATTTGATTGACTCTTCAGGCACCTACATGCACAATCTTGAGTGTACTTTCTTATTGCTTAATAATAAATGGTAAGCTAAAGGTATCATAAATAAGAGACTTGCACATGACATGAAGTCTGTTGTCAGGGACAGATTCAGTGGGGCTGAGGAAGGCATCCCCTTCTTTGAGAGAATATTCTAATGAATGTTTTATGATAGAGGTAGCCTAACACAAGACTTTTATCAAGACTGCTTCCCCTGGAATAATTTCTTGCCTTGTGGTTCATGAGTTGGTCAATTGTTTTACACTTCAACTGCTCATGCAGTGACTCATTTTCTTTGCAAACAAGCTTTGTCTTCTGTTTTAATGAACTCAGTGAATCCTGAAGAATAATAAAAGGACAAAAATATTAGCTTGGAATGGAAATATAATTGACTGTCATCTGACACATACGATGGGCATAACTTGTGGAAAGAATTTGATGTTATACCTTAGCCCTTAGGAAAATCACAAAGAATACCATAAGGAACCCTCCTCACTTTATTCAATTCTTCCTTCTCTTATTCTAATCTCCATCCATGAAAGAGCATTAATTTGTACATTTTTTGGAGTTACACAAAAAGGTGTAGGATGATACCAGGAGAGGGTATTTGTGCTGTGATCCCCATTTTTTCCAGGGTTAAAATAGTTTTTAGGAGAGAAGAACACATAATGATAATACCTTTAAGAAATCAACCTTGGCCTGTAGGTGTTGCACAACAGAATGGTGCTTGTTAAGTAGCTCAGTCAGCTCACCAGGGTCAGGGAAGAAGCCAGATGGCTCTCCAGTTGTGTTGATTGAAGTTGCAGGTAAAGGTTCTTTGTACTAGAGAAACAATATCATCTAACATTAATGTAAGGATATGGAGGGGAATGGACTACAAATACCCACTTTTTCATTGTACTTTATAAAACATAGCTGATTTGGTTCTATCTTCGTGTAGAGGACACAGTCTACATAATTCAATAGAAACCTATTGTATTCTTTGTTAGCCACAACAAAAGATTCCAAGTTATACAATGGAACGAAGCTACGTAGACTGTCCTCTACACGAAGTTAGAACTGCTGATTTATAAATGATGACAGTGATCCTGGAACCTTGTTCTAGACCTACCACATTCTTGAAAGCTATTACTACAGCACAACACACTAAAATAATGACCACTTTTAATGTTTTTGCATACTGTACATGAGATTTTTGATGACAAACAAGCTTGAACATGCCTTATTTGGTAAAAACAGACAGTTCCTCATTTAAATGTTGGGTTTAACGTCATACTGTAATCCTGCAGTTCATCATCTGTTACACCTGTTCTTGTAACTACATGACTCAGGTAACTAAAGATGCTGGGTGCTTCATCTGATATTTTATGTATACTGTAAACAGGCACTGCAAGAAAAAGATAAAAAATAAGAAAATAAAAGTCTTTTTCCTTACCTGATAACTATTATACCTCTGGAGAAGATGCTTTAGGCGAGATACTAGAATACAAAGTACAAATGACAGTTAACATTACAAATTGATCTTTGCATAAATTCGATTCAAAACGACATTTAGATTCATAATTTATTATCGTCCTACCTGCTTTGGAATAACTGTTGCTGTTTGGCGGTGAATTCACGGGTGAATCGAGTGCATAGCGGACATAATCAAGACTTTCTGATGCTCTATCTGTGAAGAGAAACGAAAACAAATCCATATAGCTTTCTTTGTACATGAGATTAGAGCGTCCATCTATCAAGACGATGTGATATAACAGGTTTGTCTATGAATTTCCGCTCACCAAGAACAGTTTTCCTATGATTCGTAAATGAATCATCAAGATCAACCATTCCACTACAAAGAACCTAGCTTATTATAAAGCCCAGGCAAGAGAGAAGATGGAAATCTCACATCCAAATCACAACAACACAAACAATGCTTCGTCCATTTTGAAAATTATGAAAGACGCGCGCAAATGATCAGCGGTCATTTGGGTTCCATTCCCTCTCGTTATTTCTATTCCAAGATGGCGATAACATTGAAAACATTGCGAGCAAAGTTCCCAGGTCTAAAGGATGTTCTAGTGGGAGTTTTAGTCGGTGCTGGGCTAACTAAAATATATTACGAAACAAGAGGAACACCTAAAGATGAGAGCTCCGGAAAGCAGGAAGAAATCGAGAAGATTATCCAGAAAAATGAAAACTTGAAGTCGGGAAAAGCGTTTCGTACCATCGATTTGACTGAGGGAAAGGATTTAGTTGATTCTTGGTTTGCGAAAGAGTTCTGTAAATACGGAGCACCGCAAAGTCCGGTGAAGAATCTAAAGTATATAAATCACTGGGTTTGTTATGATCAAGCTAAGAAAGTTCCAATCTGGGTTGCCGAACATCTGACAAGAGACAAAATGAAAGGCCCAGCTGACAGAGAAGAAGCGAGGTTTACTGAAGACTTGAACCTCCCAGCAGTGTTTCAGTCTCATAATCAGGACTATCTGGGAAGTGGATGGGTGAGAGGACACATGGCACCAGCTGGTGAGAGAAATAGGAATAAAGGGTTGGAAGGGAGGAAGTTAAATTAAAGAAGAGTGGAGAAAGAGTAAGGCGGGTTATGAACCAGTCTGTGTATTAACCCCTGCTACCCCCTAACCCGGAAATACGGGGGTATTTATATAACTATAGCTATAACAGAGGTTCCATATCGTCTTACTTTTGCTATACTTGCTTACTGAAAGACTTGGTGAATCTTGAATCTAAAATGGCACAGAATCTATGAAAATGATTGAAAGAAACGAAAATTTTAAGCAAACCTCTGCCAGCAGGGTAGAGGGCCTTGGGCCTTGCTTTCATGTGCAAATAAAGTTGTTTCAACTATTTATGTTTGTTGAAACAAAATGGTAAGCCATCCTACTAATATATCCTCAAGATGTAATGCAAATTAGTGTTTGGACCTACCATAACTCTTTTGCAACCATGTCTAAGGGGATCAGAAGACAAAGATACGACAGCGATGTTGGTCATACCAACAGAGCTAACGAGCAAAGAAGTAACATTGGAATGTGGCTGTGTTCGTTGTGTCTTTGTTGCATAATCAGTTTTGGGTACAAACCCACTGGCCCTTGCAGTTGTATATCTGCAAAACTGACTTTCTTGCCTTTATTTTGCAATGTAAACAATCAATAATGGTATCTTTGCTTTGCAGCAGACAACAAGTACAGCCAGGAGGCTATGAATGAAACATTCCTCTTGTCCAATATTGTACCCCAAAACTCTAATAATAACTCTAACTTTTGGTTCCGACTTGAAAGTTACTGTAGAGGCTTGACAAAGAGATATTCTGACGTTTATGTTATATCAGGACCATTGTTTCTTCCATCGTCCACATTGGAAAATGGTAGCAAGTTAGTAAAGTATGAGGTAAAAGCTCAGTAGTTCATGTTCTTTCGTTCTTCTCTTATCCCTCTCATTCTTTTTCTTTTAGTTTCCCAGATATTTTTTCTTTTTCTTCCTTTGCCCCAGGTTTTCCCTCTTTTTTTCCTTTTTATTTTTTCTTCTTTTCCTTTTGCTTTCCTTTCCTTCACCTCTTCTCTCTTCAGTCTTTCATTTAACATGTTTAAAGAAAGCCTTTTACTCAGGTGATTGGTGAATGCAAGGTAGCTGTCCCAACCCACTTGTTCAAGGTCATATTAGCAGAAAAAGAAGACAACCAACCTCTCCTAGGAGCTTTTGTTGTTCCTAACCAGCCAATCAGCAATGATCATCAGCTTTCGGAATTTGAAGTCCCTTTAGAAACTCTGTCCAAAGAATCCGGAATCTTATTTTTCTCTGATGACCTAATATCGAGTGCTGGAAACCTTTGTCAAGTTGATGGGTGCAAGCTGGTTTCTAAAGAATTTATGGACCGTATATTTCTAAGCAGTAAACTTCGTCGTTGTAAAAGTCTTGAACAGTTAGAGAAAGTATGGAAGGATGCAGAAGAGGGAGGCATTACTGACGATACATCCAGGAAGGTTTATGAAGAGATGAAAAAGGAGCTGATGTCAGTGACTGCTACTATTTCTTCTAATGATGATGGTGATAGTGATAACGAGAAAGTGAACGAGAAAGTGAACGAGATAGTGATAACGAGAAAGTGAAGTTTGAAAACGTGGAAGATTAGATATATATGCTGCTGCTTGTTGCTACTTTGTGCACAAAGATATGTATCCTGGCGTACACCATAGTAAACATGGAAAACTGGTCTTGATGAAAAGACCTCCTTGAACACACTCATTGCCGTTTCTTCACTGGATGTGTTTACAGATTCCTTACGCTTTTTGGAAAGTCTTGGAAAGTTTTGGAAATTGTTAAAACGTTTTTCCAGGACCTTAAAAGTTTCGGGAAAACATGTTCTAGATATCTTGGATATGGAATGGAATTTTGATTAGCTCTCAGTAAATAAAGCATCAAGTAATTGCGTTTGTATTTCAGTCGAACATTTGAATTACAGATCGTTCAAGTCTTCATGGTTATGGAAATTTGAGCCGGTTATGGGCTTTGGAAAGGTTTGGAAATTTTAACAGCAAACGCTGTATGCCTGTGTTTACATGATTTATGCTTTAGCGAGTGCCGGAAACACTTAGTGGCTCGGATAACATAGTTCATAGAAGAAAGAAGGACTTCCATTCTTATTTATCAGCTTAAAAGTAGCCAAAACTCCAGTCCCAGGCCAGTCTTAGAGAAATCCCTTGCTTTCAATTCCACTCAGTCCTGCTGTCCTAAATATCAGTTGGAGTCGGCATGAAATTCCATTCACTGTCCAACGTAAAACATAATCAAATCCCAGTTTTCATTTAGCCCCTTCATATGGACCCCACCCCTATACGGCACTAAGCCATTACCCCCAAAGCAATGGGCGAATGAAATCCCACTTATGTAGCTGCCTAAGCCCCCCTGATACCATAAATGCGTATCTTTGTACCTATAGAGCGTTTTCACTCCTTGTCACATGGAACAAAAGACAATAACATGGCATCGACACTAGAGAAAAACGTCTGCGCATGCTCTAATCTGTATGCAAATTAGCTAAAAACGTCTTCGTACTATTGTAAAAATATGAAAATTTTACTTTCACACTTGTCTTACAAATGGACTTCACAAAATGCCAGAACTTAAGGTCAGTTCTTAACTTAAGGCTAATTCTTACATATTTTCTTTATTTTTATGTGGGACCATGATTCTTGGTCCCACAAAAGTATACCGCCGAAATGTTTTATATACTCGGAGAAAACGAAAATTTCTTTTCACACAAACTCTTGAATTTTAAGAGATGGTATGAACTGCGGCGAAATAGAAGTTGTGAATAATGATCGTTGCAGTGAAATATATACAATCTAAGCGATTGAAATAAATAAAATACCCGAAAAAAATTCGGGCTTCAACGGGACTCGCAGAGGTAATGGGTTTGAATCCCGTTGAAGCCCGAAATTTTTTCGGATATTTCATTTATTTCAATCGCTTAGATTGTATTTCACTGCGACGATTATTCACAACTTCTCTTGAATTCTCAGAAATGTGCTAAAAAGCACGCATGCGCTGACGTTTTTCTCTAGTGTCCATGGCATCCATATTGGTGTTCAAGGTACATCTATTGAACATGGTCGTGGTGACGTTACGTTAAAACGCTCTATAAACTGTCTGATCAATAATGTAATCAGATTTTGGGAATAGACTGTTTCTAGAAGTGCAGTAGTACCATTTGCACTTAAATTTATCAGAGTAGCAATTCTTTCTCTAACACATACCACTCTAGTCTGGCTACTAGTTATTGTAGTCCCTCAGTTTGAAACATTTCAACTGTATTTCGTAACCAAAACCTTTTGGACAAACGTTCAAAGATATCAACAGTTATGTCGTTGCAGAAAATTTTCAATGTTATTGTAAGGTATTAAATTAGCTTAACTTTAGCTTAGTCAACCTTGCGTGGGATTACCAAGTGTACGCTTCACTACACCTGCATGCAGGTTTGGGTACGTTTGATTTTAAAAACCTTATCATTAATTGATTTATTTAACACGGTCTTTGGATAAGCCCAGTTTTATTAAAGTCGTACCATGTTCCCTTTAACTTAATTTACTTTTGATTTAAAGCTTAAAGCTTTGTGTAATGGTTTATTGGTACACCGTAGGCTACTTGAGATAAGATCTATTAATAAGTCAAAAGGGTCCAATACTGATGAATAACGCGTACACGACACTCCCACTGACGTATGAACTATTTTACCCTTAAAAAATTCAAACTATCAATAGCTGGTCTTGCATGGGCAGTCAATCGTAATATATTATGTACATGAAGTACTAATTGAATGTTAATTTTAATTCATCCCGTGTAAACTTGGTTTAGTTGCGAATTTATTCAGTTCGTCGACAGTGGTGTTGGTTGATTGCAGCCATGTCTTCATTTGGAAGACGGCGTTCGAAGGACAAACATTCGCTAAATCCATATGCAATCGACTCTGGACTTGAAAATTTTACCGAGATGGATATGCAAGAGCTAGTTGATGGGAATCAAGGTCCAGAAGGGCCGAAGAAGCCATCGAGGTACGATCCGAACTCGGCATACGAGACAGAAGTGGATGGAGACGTTCATCGAGATTTGTCCGACTACAATCACTTAGTACCAAGTCTTCCTCGACCACTAGTGATAGTTGGAAAAAATAACAACGCTCATAGGGGTAGTAACAGAACTGTTGTGAGTCCATACGCGGTAGACGCAGTTGAGGACGATGTCGATCCGTCAGAAACGACTAAAGGGATCAGTAATCAAGGATATGAAGAAGTCAATGAGAACCCAATTCATCAATATGCTTATCTACCTAGCCCTAATAAACCTAAGGACCATGCCCCATCAGGAGAAATCTATCAAGCGATAGCTGAACTGAATAACGGCACGAGACATCCGAGGCAAAAGACTAATAAACTATATGAGCCGTCCGTAAAGAAGAAGGAAACGAGAAAATCAAGTCATAGTAACGAAGACAGCCCTAGGTGTAGTTGCCTAAAAGAGAGTCAACTGATCAAATTGTGTTTGTTTGTGATTGCAATGCTTTGCCTTCTATGCTTCTTTCTTGTCATTATGCTAATGACGGGACATTTACGACAGGGTAATGACCAACCGCAGACCAAAGGTGAGTACCAAACGTTATCCCCAAAGAGATAAGCATTTTTATTCCCTCTCCAATCAAAAAGTTTGTTCATTTCAAATTCACACCCTAATTATTTTCTTCTTATCAGTCAAACATGATTTTTCTTTTACATAGTTAGCTCTTATTTTTCGTTGTTTCTAGTCTAACCAGGACCTTATATTAGGACTTTCATGGTCGGTCACCATACTTTTTTCAAAGCCGATAAATTAAAGAATCCTTTCATGATAAAAATCAGTAATACTTCTTAGGGGTATAGACTGAAATTGAAGTCAGAACTCAGTGGTTAAGAGAAACACTTCCCTAAAAACTCAATCGACTCCGACGGAGTTTGATTCATCATACGCTGAGAATGTGACAGCAATTAATAAAGCAAGCAATCGAACGATTTAGCATAATCAGAGCCTTTTAACTATGAGTTTTACTTATCCCAAATTAAACCTTAATTAAGGACGCTCGTTTTAAGTTTTAGGACTGGGAAATAGTATGGTGCATGATATAGGTATAGCGTTAGCGTTAAAATACTCAATATCTTTTTGAGATGAGTAGACGGGAAAGGCAACTTATTGGGAATGCGAGAAGATTGGACACTTGGAGTATCTATGTACAGTGACAGATGTTCTCTTTTATTGTCGCGGTTGATTCGTTTTCTTCTAATAAGGATCGGATGTCGTTCGGGTTCCACATCAGATAGTCAATGGAAGCGCTTTGGAAAAACACTTTGCTGTCGCCTGAACACGGAACCTACATATTATGGATTCCTTGGCAATTAGCTGTTCCACCTTACCAATAAGGCCTTCCTCCCTGGAAAAAAAAGTCGTTTAGTCTACTCCCTTTGGCATGGATTCAAGATTTTTCGGACACATTTGTGTTACTCCTACCTATGTTGAAAACAGGCTTAATGTAGAAACTTCAAAGCCGGAGATATTTAAACATGTTTACTAGTAAGCCTGCACGTAAAGTAAAACCAATATGCTAGCTTGCTCCAGAGGACTCAAATGTAACACCAGGCGGGTCTTACCGGCTTGTGACTAGTGTGCTAAATTGTTCTTGTTTTTGTAATCCATTTCGACTCGGCTTGTTTTGCAAAAAGAAACTCCCTTACACCTGTCTTTCTTTTGTTAAGCCATATCCTGTTTGAATCAGAAGACACAATATTCTACCAACCATGCTTAGGTTACATTTTGAAGAACAAGCTGTGAAAACAGATAACAGTCGCATATACACGAACAAGTTTCTCTTGATAAGACTCCTTTTTAAAAGCTGGCACGATAGTTTTTGAACAAGGAGATTCTGTTAAAGAAAAAATAGTCACATTTTGTCTCCTACACCGTGAGCATAAAACGAAGGGGGAAAAAACCTCGTCGAGAAAAATCTGTACTGATGCGGTTCATGATCCGTATCCTAGGTTATTACTTCCGCGTGCAAAAATTTAAGACGGACCGACATTGCGCAAATTACTTGTCGACGTCTAACGTAAATGCAGTCACGTGGGTGGGAGACTGTGTACGTGTTGATTTTCCATGTGTTGTTCAATGTGGTCGTTGAAGCCTCGCGGTCTGATGCAATAGAAATTTATTATGACCAAGTAAATGTGGTCTGTTATAATGTTTGATTTCTACGGAATAAAGCAATAATTTAAACTTAAAATTCTAGTACTGTTGAAAGTATCTTTACTATTCGTAGGAAGCAGTTCCTAAGCTAAGTCACCGATCGACCAGAACGTGACAGAATGAATACAGACTCTTTCGTTCTAAAAATTATTCAGTTTATAGATTTTATTCAAAACGAAGAATTTCTTTTGATATACAATGCATTTTGCTTAAAGCTTTCATTGAATTTCCTGGCAACAGAACTTGTATTAGTAAACAGCATAGCTATCATATCTTTTTTGTGAATGACGGATTATAGTAGCACTTCGACTATCCAATCAAATTCTAGTATTTTCGCGCGACGTCTGATCTATGGCCGTAATACTACTGGGTTTACTTACTTGGTGGCACGATCGTTCAGTGAGTACAAACGACTAGCGATACACAAGGATAACGATTTCGGATCGCTACTACAAATTCGATAAAAATGAATCGAGATTCGAATATAATCGAACAGGAGTGTTATTCCTATGGGATCAATCCGCCACCAGAAGTTCAGTTTGTTCCAAATCCAAATACTCGATCAAACCATAGGCTATTGACGCCGATATATGGAACTGAGGACGAAGACACACAAGGCCTCACTCAAAACAACCATCATTATGAGGATCCCGCTCGACTAGCTCAACAATCACTAACGAACGATCATTTAGGACCAAGGAAAAAGACTAATGATTTATACGAGATGACTATGCCATTACAGACTTTGAACAAAAAAGTAAAACGTCGAGTACGGTCTATGTCAAGATCGTCAGACGATTCTGCTACAGGCTACACATATCACGGGCGTGAACCTTGTTGCCATCGAGTTATACTATATCTTGTGTTAGTTCTGTCCGTGACGGCGACTGTGATAGTTGTGTTGATGATCTTTGGTTTGGTTGGCCCGGGTTGCCATTGCGGAGACAACCGAACAAACATCAAAGGTAAGACCACGCGGTTGCGGAATCGACCACGTTTGTTTTAAGCTTCAACTTCCCGTTTCTTCAACTTATCGTAGATTGCGGGAAAAGCTACTAGTTTTACATACGAACTTGTGATCTGTCAGCCATTTGGGTGTATATTTCAACTGTATCGAAATATCACTGAAGTATGGCATTTAGGTGTCGGTTTTTAAATAAAATTCAGCTGATTTCTTTTGATTTTCAAATTATTAAATATTTATTAGGAAAAGAAGTAATCCGTCTGACCCGAATTCCTCTGGCACCACACCTTAGTGAATTTTAGTCAGAAATATCAGCTTCTTATTTCGCCAAAAGGATATTATGTTTTACCTCCTTGAAATGTTCTAGTATAATGAATTCAAATTATCACACAAAAAGATAATAAAAAAGGATGAAAAAGGAATTAGTTTAGAGCTAAAAAGTGTCAGCACCGCAGTTGTCTTTTTAGAAATTGAAAGAATGCGTTTGATCGGGGGCGTCTATCTAGCGTTCCTGTTGAACAGCTCTGAATGCCTTTAAAGCTAACGCATTTCTCGTAACATGCTTCACTTATATCGCGTTCTAGAATAAATCAATTAGCTAGCTAGAGGGTTACGCATACATGAATAGAGTATATGCTACAAAAAATCACATAAAGTTACTGCACATTTTTGTTATTCATTACTTGCAAATATTAGGGTTCCATCTTATGAATATTTTTCAATGAATCTTTTTATAAGAAGTGCAGCATTATGACAATAGATTAAGAATCAGCCACAGAAATGTGGAAATGCTAAAGCTATTCAAGTTTGCTATTGTTGTCATTTTTGTATTATGACAATGTTCATTATACAAAAATAGCTTTTGTGTAGAGAATTATATGCAAATAATAAAATCTAATGCAAGCCATAAGAAAGAGAGTTTGTAAATACAACTTGTAGTATAATTTGCATAAACTTGTGAAACAAAATTTAATAGTCAATGACTAATTGTAAAATTCACAAAAGAAAACAATAGAATTAGTGTCTATTAACCCCTAATAGACTAAGAAATATTTTGCCGGTTTGTTGCAATCACTCTATGGGGTTCTAATGCATATAGTACTGTAAGTAACTAAAAGTTCTTGGAGAATGGCAGATGTTATGGATGCCAGCAGTTGAGATACAAATGAGACAATTAGCATTGACCCAACAGCCTCACTTGTATGAATTTTAAGACAATATATTATCTTATGGCAGGGTCAAAAAAAAAAAAAAAAAAGGTCCTAATGGGATTATTCCTTCAATGAGATGGCAAGTCTGTGAGAAAATTATTCAAGTCCATGGATCTTTGGTACTCCTCAAACATTAAACTAATGTTATTTTAATATTAATGAAATTGTTTTACAGGAAGTTCATCACAACAGCAAAAATCATTTTCTGTGGAGCCTTTACAGCAGGCCATTGCAAGTCTACAAAAAAATTTGAGTAGAGTGGAAATGCTACTGGTAAGCTTCATATTCTCATGGAACTGTACTTTTAAGTACGGTTCCCTCACATAGATTTCCTCACAATGAAACTCTCTTTTAGATTGTTTTAATTGCTTTATGAAAATACACAATGAATAGAACATTTTCTTTATCCAAATGAATGTAGTTACTCTTTAGTTTAAGCATAGTTAGTAGAGGGGAATTATGGTTTAATAAGTCTGGTAACCCGTCCGGTCACTACCATGTACTTTTCGCTACCAGTGCGATTGCTACCAACCACGGTCTGATCCCTGCCATGACAAAGTTCGATTGCTACCAATGGGAATTACCAACAGAAGAATCATCAATGAAACTTAGTAAAAAGCCACAAAGATTTATAAAAGAAAATTTCTGTAGCATCTTAGAGTATATCTTGAGTGATCATTTCACAATACGATCGATCAGGACGAAGATCCATTCGCGACCAAACACTGTGTTCACTAGCTTCCATACCAAGTCTGTTTCTACCAACTTGACTCTGATGAATCTACTTCTACATAGCCAAACTAGTATAAAAATGTGTGTTTACCTCAGAGTCCCCCCCTGGGCTAATGTTATTTCATTCTTTTTAGAATGAGCAAAGAACCGATGAAAGCATCCCACTGCCAATAACAAATGGATTAATATCAGTCTCACACCTACAAAAATATGTTAATTCCAGAGTAAGTCTAAAGACTATAGAGCTTTTATAGATGCCAGAGAATATGGTCTGAGAGTATTCCCCAAGGCTTCATTAATGGCTTTGTCTTAGTTATTTTATCTGAGTTTGGTTAATGAAATTGAAGATTCACAAATTTTGAATGAGTTTTCACAAAAACCTCATGATCTGTCTTAGAGAGTATATGCTATACTATAAGACTGTTTTTCCTGTTGCACTCATACAGTAATTTGTTTATAACAGTTCTAGTGCATGTGTGAGCTAGCTAGTAGCTCAGCCAATATCCAATCATAAACATGCATCATTAATAATCAGGCTATCAAAAAATTAGTAATACTCTGGCTACTATGTCATAAGCAGAGAGCATTTGAAATACATATACATGTAGAAAACAAATTAATGGATAGTACACAGTCTGTATTATTATATAATTATTACTTTTCTAGTTAAATACAGCAAGTAGTAAACTTCAAGAAGTTGATAATGGGATAATAACACAGCTCATGGCAGTGAACAATAGTCTAAATTCCAAGGTAAATGGTGATAAACTTTTTCACAAAATATTCATTGTTATCATGGCATTCACATGTATTTTCCTTCTATATATGCAAATTATTTAGAAAGAAAGTTTAAAATTGTATGATTTTTATTTATTAATTACAGATTCAGGCTGTTGAAAAGACACAGGGTCCACAAGGACCAAAAGGACCACCTGGGATCAATGGATCACAAGGTGAACAAGGCCCTCTGGGACCTGAAGGTCCCACTGGGCCCAGGGGACCCAAAGGAGCTCAAGGTCTGAATGGTACTCAAGGACCTCCTGGACCAGGAAACTTTAGTCTGTGCACTTATAACAAGGAGAAAAAAGTTACTCATCCTCAAGGAGATCTAACAATTATTATAGTCTCTAAAAAGCAGCCAAATGTAAGTGTTTTCACATGCATGTACTACATATTAATTATCCAAGTATGCATGAATTGGATAATGAATGAAGGGCGGATCCAGGGGAGGGTCGGGGGGTCCTGACCCCCCTGTCATACCTGAGGTTCAATTGATTGTCTTATCCTTGATTTTAGTTTTGCCAAACTTTTAGAGTGAATTTAACATTTGGACCCCCTCTCGATGTTAATAGACCCCCCTCTCAAAAAATTCCTGGATCTGCCCTTGTGAATGGATATTTCTTACTACATTGCAAAATATGCAAAAGGCTAAACTGTGCAACAGACCTGTTGTGAGAAAAATCACTTTTTTCTTTGTACAAAAATTCTTAACTTATTCAACAATTATTTTCTACAGGGTTTTGCTATACTTGGTCCCTTTTGTTCTACTATCGGTGCAAAGGAATACAATCTGGAGGTACACTTTCCTCCATCTGGTGGTAATCCTAACTATGAGTGTACTTGTAAGGGTGAGTCGACACTCTTTCCTCCACAAGCAGAACCAGGAGATACAGCAACAAAAGTTATGTGTTTCCTTCATTACTGGCTCTGCCCAAACAATATGTAAATTGCCATAAGTTAAGTGTAGAAAACATTACAGTAAACTGATATGGTGGATTGATCATCATCATATGACTAAGAACTGATTCGATAATGTCTTTCAAAAAATACATCTTTTGGTATTTCTTTTTCAAAAACTATATATTTTAGTTAACAATTAGAATTTTAGAAGTATCAAAATCAGGTTTTGAAAGAGATTATCATTAATTAATGTAGTTTGAGTGTATAAAAACATTAAGACATTCACATGTTTGTTGCAATTACTAGGTTCATTACGTTAACTAATATTTATCAAAATTAAAATAATTGTACATATAAGTGCCTGCAGGTTAGTATGTCAGAGATGACTGTAAACATTATTGTACATATATTGGATTGAGAGTTTACTTTAATGTGGCAGAGTATAAAATGTGTTTCACAGGCTGTTGCTTTCTTATTTAAAATGCTGCTGAAACATCTAACTTTCGACATTAAGCTGTGAAGCCTTTTTGCAGCATCAATCACATTAAGGCTAAGCCTTTGACATGAATAGATGTTTCCTGAATTAATTTGCTCAAAAGATGAAGTTAAGGTTGGAGTAGGCAAATACATACTTTACTGTATTTTGTGTCCTCTCACATTAGCTTTTAATTACTGTTTCCTCTAAAGTTCCATTATATGAACAATCTACACCAAAATCTTAAATTGGTTTGGGAGAAAAAAAACACTGTATACACTTTTGTGGTGCAATTTAACCTAAGCCTAATTTAAATTCAATCAGTACAGAATATTACATATATCTCCTTGGCTTGAGCCCAATGTTTACCCATTTCAATATGAATAAGATTCTTTGTTTGAGGCTATACATACTAATGTATCTAAAAGGGGAATAATGTATATTTGTTATATAGCTATGGATTTTCCTCATATAATGAATGCTCTTATTGGCTGAAAGATGATCACGTGGTAACTAAATCTAAACGTATCCTGAGCGAGAAAATACAATTGAAAAGGAAAGGTAAAATAAACCAGCACACAGCCCAGTGCACGTGATCAGAGCGTGATTAATCCCGTGGCGTGATATCTTGCACGAATACGAAACAAGAAAGCAGATAAAAACCGCTTCAGATTCATGGTTCCGACTCAACTTAGTTACCGTTGCTAAGTCCCACAAGCTCAACAAATTAGCCAGAATATCTCAGCATTTAAAACTTTGATCGCGGAAAAGTTATTCTATATTGTTTCAATAATTTACTGTCTCATGAAAATAAAATAAAATTGCCTTGTAATCCTTCAGTTTTAGTTCCCTTCGAAACAGAAAACGTGTTGTTGTTTGTGCAACAAGATCTTAATTCCACTGGAAAAAATCCTGCGAAGGTGATTGGTTGCTATTGTTTTGGCCGGAACCATCAATTCCAGAGTCCAGAACTTTTGTTTACTTTTCACTTACCCACTGAATAAATTCATTTGATTTTCTAAATTGGTTGGGAATCATTTCTCTGTTGCTATATAACAAAAAACTTAACGTCTGATCCATCCGGAAGCAGTTAGTTTTGTTTTCCCTTGAGTTTTGATGTTTCCCTTGGCCTTGCCTTGGAAAACATCAAGCCTCTCGGGAAAACAAAACTAACTGTTTCCCTCAAGATCAGACATTAAGTGTATTATATATGGCAATGACATGTTATCTGGAATGGGAAAACATTAGGCCCAAGCCAAGGAGGTCTATTAATTACAAAAGATATTGATGAATGCAGTATTTTTCTGAAATCAAAGATGGGAGTCAAAAGGCTTATGCTAGTAGTGTAAAACCATTGGATAGATATATACACATACATACTATATGTATATAAATACTATAAGTATGTTAAACAAAGTATGTATTTGCTGAGCAAATAAAGTATTATCATTATTTTGATAAAGACAAAAGTACGGCTATAAATAATTGTTGTCCAAGTCATGCAAAAGTTCATTGTTTTAGGCAAATAAGACCACTGTTCATGTAAATGAATTTTTTGTTTAATAAATGTTTCGACTTGTGACGGTTGTCTTATTTGCTACACTACTATGAATAATGAGCTTTTAAAATAAAATTTGCTGAGCAAATATTTTAGTAAGCTATACTCAACTTTTTAACAGATTAGTTGAACTATTTAGACTGAGGAAATTGAAATAAGCTTATTCATAAGTGCACTAAAATTTCATAATACTTATAGACTAATCTGAATGTAAAAAAAAAAAAAAAAAAAAAAAAGCATGAAATAAAACTATATAAAGTAAGCTTACGAACTGGGGAAGGTCTATAAAATCAGGACGAGAGTACAGTGCGAACATTTGGGTTATACTGGTTATATAAAAAGGTAGCCAGATTAGAAAAACTTTAGAACTTCTCTCACGTCCTCCCTTAATTAGAAATCACTACAAAAAGGAGTTTAAAAAAGACGGGCATTACTGCAATTTGCAAAATCATGCGAACTCAGACATCCAAATACGAAAACTTAACCAAATATCAAAATCATATTTAGCCGTTATAAATCGTCTAAAGATTGTTTTCAGTCATTTGGTAGGTTTTTAGGGATATAATCAGTGGCAACTTTCGGCAATTCTACTTTCGCAAAAAAAAAAATTAGAATTATGAACTAGGCGTTTATATGCTATATAAAGTGAAATGCTGCGACATTCCAGTGCGCGTATTTGGTAAAAATTATTTGGAT
>WUAP02182889.1:0-22592 GCA_015163945.2 Stichodactyla helianthus | reverse complement strand
GCGAATCGAGAAAATTAAAGCTTTCTTCGGATAAAGATTCGTACCATCTTGATATTCCAAAAATAACTCCAGAGGATTCTGGGACCTATAAATGCGAAGCAAAGAATGATGTCGGTATATCTTCTAGAACATTTGATGTCGAAGTTGAAGGTATGGTTCATTTAGTCTCTAATTCTATATCTTAAACTTGTTTTCCAAAACAGGGGCCAATTTTTATTGTCTATTATATGTTCGGTTTATGGCCGATAATAATACAACATCTTTTCTTTCTATAGTGCCTAAGCCTAAGGGAGAAGCCCCCTTATTTACAAGCGAACTCCTTCCTGTTACGACTACAGTAGGAGACGAAGCAAAACTCGTTTGTAAAGTGTCCGGAAAACCCCAACCGTCCGTCGAGTGGTTCAAAGATGACGAACCAGTAAAACCTGATAGACGTGTGAAGCCATTCTATGATGGAAAAACAAATACCTTAGTTTTGTCTAATGTATCCTTAGATGACCGTGGTATATACAGGTGTGTGGTCAAGAATGATTTTGGATCAGTTACTAGTAGTGCTGATGTCAGTGTAGCTCGAAAAAGTGTTAAGCCTGAGGCTAAAGAGAAGATGAAAAATGTTGAGGCATTCGAGGAAGGAGAGGCTCGATTTGACATTAAATTGTCAGGTTATCCTACTCCTGAAGTAGAATGGTTCCACGGAACCAAAAAGCTCACTGACAATGAAAAGTACAAAATTACTCAAACCGATGATGAAGTTTATTCGCTGTTGGTAAAGAACCTGAGACGTGAAGACGCAGGTTCATATAAATGCGTGGCGTCAAACGACGCAGGGAAGAGTGCTAATCGTGCTGATTTGGAGGTAAAAGAGAAGCAGTTTATCCCAGAATTTCTAGATGAGGTTGATAATCAAATTGTAGAGGAAGGGGATCAAGTTGAAGTTGAATTTAAGATTAAAGCCAAACCTAAAGCCGAGGTTACTTGGTACAAAGATGGAGTCCAGTTATTTGAAACTCGAAAAATGATGCTTACCACCCGTGGAGAGTCATGTAATCTTTATATACCTACAACGACTCGTGAAAACTCTGGAACCTATAAATGCGAAGCTAAAAACAAGCTGGGGACATCGTTCAAGACATTTGATGTTAAAGTCGAAGGTAAAAAAGATTTTTTCCTTTCACTGAACTAGTATTCTGCACAGAATAAACGTGTTTGTGATAGAAAATTGATCTTTGTTTATACTGTTCTTTTTGTTCTTAGCCGTAAAACCAGAAGGCAAAGCCCCATCATTCATAAGCGAATTAAGTCCTAACATAGCTGTGGAAGAAGAGTGGTACAAACTCACCTGTAAGGTGTCAGGCGTTCCTGAACCAACAATAACATGGTTAAAGAATGGTAAGGAGGTTCCACTGGGCGACCATGTAAAATCCAGCTTTGATGGTGAAAAGATTACCTTGGCATTTACCAAACTCAACCTTGATGATTCTGGGACGTACAAGTGCATTTTGAAGAATGATTTTGGCTCCGTTTCAAGTAGTGCGGAGGTTGTTGTTAAAAAGAGAAGCAGGATACCGGAAGTCGTTGAAAAAATGAAGGACGTTAATGTAGCTGAAGGCGAAAACGCTTATGTTGAAGTGAAAATATCAGGACACCCTCTCCCTAAGGTGCAGTGGTATCGCCGTAAGAACGAAATTAAAAGTAATGAAAGGTTTCTCATCAGCAAATCTGACAAAGATAAAATTTATACACTAAATATCAAAGATGTAAATGTTGATGACGCAGGTTTTTATAAATGTGTTGCCTCTAATGAAGCTGGCGAAACGGAAGCGCAGTCAAAACTCGTTGTAGAGGAAAAGAAGTTTCACCCTGAATTCGAAGAACCTGACTTTAAAAGACCGTTTTTGGTTAAAGAGAAAGAAGATTTTAATGTTGATCTTAAGATCACAGGGAAGCCGAAACCTGAGGTGACATGGTATAAGGATGGAAATCGCATTCGTGAATCGAGAAGATTGAAGCTTTCAGCTGCAAAAGACTCCTACAACCTTAATATTCAGAAACTCTCCCCAGAAGACGCTGGGACTTATAAATGTGAGGCAAAGAATGAAGTTGGTACAGCGTCTAGGATATTCAAGATCGAAGTAGAAGGTAAAAACCATTCTAATTATTATTGTTTTCATGGTTTATGGTAATTGAATGGCATTTTCTAAATTTTGTTTTCAGTGCCCAAACCTAAAGGTGACCGTCCAAAAATCACAAGTGAATTGCAGCCTATTAAGACTACCGAGGGAGAGGAAGCAAAATTTATTTGCAAAGTGTCTGGAAAACCGCAACCAACCATCGAGTGGTTCAAAGATGACGAGCCATTGAAATCTGACTGGCGAGTGAAACCATCTTACGATGGAAGAACATGCTCGTTGGTTTTTTCGGATGTGTCTCTAGAGGATCGTGGTGTGTACAAGTGTGTCGTTAAAAACGATTTTGGATCAGTTTCAAGTAGTGCTGATGTCAGTGTAGCTCGAAAAAGTGTTAAGCCTGAGGCTAAAGAGAAGATGAAGAATGTTGAGGCATTCGAGGAGGGAGAAGCTCGATTTAACATAGAATTGTTAGGTTATCCTACTCCTGAAGTAGAATGGTTCCACGGAACCAAAAAGCTCACTGACAGTGAAAGATACGAAACTCAAACGGACGGTGCAGTTTATTCACTGTTTGTGAAAAGTCTTAAGCGTGACGACGCAGGTTCATATAAATGCGTAGCCTCGAACAAAGCGGGAAAGAGTACCAATCGCGCCGAGCTAGAAGTTAGGGAAAAGCAGTTTGTTCCCGAATTTATAGGAGAGGTTGAAAATCAAATAGTTAGAGAAGGGGAACATGTTGACGTAGGCTTAAAGATCAAAGCGAAACCAAAACCTGAAGTGACTTGGTACAAAGATGGAAGTATACTGTTTGGAAGCAGAAAGATTGAACTCTCAACTCATGGTGACTTGTATAAATTATACATTCCTAAAACCACACGTGATAACTCTGGTACTTACAGATGTGAAGCAAAAAACAAGCTTGGGACATCGTTCAAAACATTTAATATCGAGGTTGAAGGTATGTTTGATTACTGATAACGGAATTTTTGTGGCGGGGTTTGATCAGTATAGAATCTATTCTCTCTTTCGAGTTTTTTGTCCAAGTGGTTTTTGTGTAATTTCTTTCATTCTCTTTGTTGTAGCTACTAAGCCTGTAGGTCAAGCTCCGTCGTTTATAAGTGAATTGTCACCTATCAAAACCATCGAAGGTGACGACTGCAAGATTGAATGTGAAGTTTCAGCGAAGCCTGAAGCTACTGTCCACTGGTTCAAGGATGAAAAGCCACTGAAGTCCGACTATCGTATCAAACCACGATTTGATGGGGAGGCGATAACCTTGTTACTCAAAGATGTTTCAAAGAACGATGTGGGTACTTATAAATGTGTATTAACCAATGAATTTGGTTCGGTGTCGAGCTCTGCCGACGTAGTCGTCGAAAAACGAAAATTCGAGCCTGAGGTAATCAGTAGACCAAAAGATACACAAGGGCTGGAACAAAGTGAAGCACGGTTCGAAATAAAGCTCAAGGGTCATCCTATTCCAAGCGTGGAATGGTATCATGCGTCGGAAAAGATCGAAGATGGAAAGAAATACAAAATAACAGAGTCCAAAGAAAATCAAATTTATTCACTTGTAATTAACGACCTACAAAGTTCTGATGCAGGAATTTATAAATGTATTGCTTCTAATGACGTCGGAAAGGTTGATTGTCGAGCGAAACTTGAGGTAAAGGAGAAACAATTTCCTCCAGAAATTGAAGACAAGGATACGAGAAAAGCGGTTGAGTTAGAAGAGGGCGAAGAACTTAGCGAGAGGGTAACTATAAAGGGTAAACCAAAGCCTGAAGTCACGTGGTATAAGAATGGTAAAACTCTACGCGAAACAAGTAGAATCGACCTCAAACCCATTGGCAACCACTATGACATATTTATTCGAAGATCCATTCCGGATGATTCTGGAACTTACAAGTGTGTTGCTACTAATGAGTTGGGATCTACGTCAAAGGTCTTTGATGTCAACGTTAAAGGTAAGTAAAAAGACGTTCGCTTTTTAAAGTTTTATATAATACATATGGTCAAAGGATAACGAAGGGATTTTTAATTTTTGCAGCTGCAAAGCCAAAGGGAAAAGCACCAACATTTGTGAGTAAGTTAAGGCCTGTTGAATTAACCGAAGGTGAGCAATACGACTTCACTTGTAAAGTCTCCGGTGTGCCTAAACCAAAAGTCGAATGGATGAGAAATGACGAGCCTGTGATAATGAACGGTCGTGTTACATCCCGCTTTGACAGGGGAGTAGCCAAACTGTCGTTTTTGGAAGTATTTCCAAAAGACTCCGGTGCTTACAAGTGCATTTTGTCCAATGATCTTGGTACAGTTTCCTCCAGTGCTGACGTGGTTGTCAAGAGAAAGGTTCTTAAGCCTGTTGTTTTAGAAAAGCTTGAAAACGTGGAAGGTTTTGAAAACGGAGAGGCACAGTTTAACGTGAAGATAGCTAGCACGCCTAAAGCTGAAGTTGAATGGTACCGTGGATTAAACAGGATCTCAGACGGAGGAAGGTTTCGTCTTGCAGAATCAGATGAAAACCAAATTTATTCTTTAAAAATAACTGGGCTTAACCTCGATGACACAGGACCTTACAAATTTGTAGCAACTAACGAAGGCGGTAAGGTCATCCAGCGTGCTGACCTGATTGTAAGTGAAGAACAGTTTGCACCGGAGTTTGTTGAAGACATCGAACAAGTAGTAGTGCAAGAGAACAAAGAAGTAAAAGTGGACTTGACAGTAAAAGGCAAACCCAAGCCGGAAGTAGCATGGTATAAAGATGGTAATCTATTAACGTCAACAAGGAAAATAGACTTAACGTCACGAGATAATGTTTGCAGTTTAGTTATTTACAAAGCCGAAGACCGAGACACAGGATCTTATACTTGTGAAGCAAGGAACAAGCTTGGCAAATCGTCCAAAACATTTGATATACTAGTCAAAGGTAGGAATGCATTTATTCCTGCTTTTTATTATTATTTATATTTTCTTTTGTTTTTCTTTATTTGAATTTTTACAAATATTTTTCAAGTTTGATTGATCTTTGATTTCTGTTGTAGTACCCAATTTTTTTCATTTATAGTTCCGAAACCAAGAGGAGAAGCCCCATCCTTTATCAGTGAATTGAAGCCATTAGAAGCAAAGGAAGGCGAGGAACGTCGACTTATCTGCAAAGTGTCCGGAGCACCAGAACCAGCAATTGAATGGTTCAAGAATGGTGAGACTATACTGCTGGATCATCGTGTTAAGTCATCTTTTGATGGCAGAGTCGCTTCTCTGAGTTTCAGAGAAGTTTGTCTAGGTGACGAAGGAAAGTATAAATGTCTTGTCAAGAATGATCTTGGTTCAGCTTCAAGCTTTGCTGAAATGGTGGTGGCTAAGAAAAGCGCACAGCCCGAAATTATTGAACCAATGAAAGATATTGAAACCTTCGAAGGTGGGGAAGCTAGGTTTGATATCAGACTTGAGGGAACTCCAAAACCTGTTGTTGAATGGTTTTATGGATCTACCAGACTAGCAGATCGCAACAGGTTTAAAATGTTACGATCAGGGGATCTGTATTCTCTTAGGATTTCTGCCGTCAAAGACAAGGATGCCGGTTCGTATAAATGTGTTGCATCGAATGATGCAGGCAGAGTCACTGCCCGAGCATCTCTTGACGTCAAGCCAAGACAATTTGCGCCTGAATTTGATGAAGAAGATCGTGAAAAAAACATTTCTGTTCGTGAAAATCAAGAGGTTAATGTTCACTATAAGGTGAGGGGTAACCCGACACCTGATCTGCAGTGGTACAAAGATAAAAAAATCATCAGAGATTCCAAAAAAATTGGGCTTCGACGTAGTGGAGATAACTGTTATTTCATCATCTATAATGCTTCTCCTGAAGACGCAGGAAACTACAGGTGCGAAGCAAGTAATGATTTTGGAACATCAAGCAGGCATTTTAGCGTCAATGTCGAAGGTACATTTGAAATCATTTAATTGTTATATCGCTTTCATAAAAAAAAGACCTTGTTACTGACCAATTTACTAAGAAAAGGCGTTTTTAATTTATGGTACGTTGTTTCTTTGGTGACTTGACTAATATTATTTTCCATTTTAATAGCTGCAAAACTTAAAGGACGTGCACCATTTTTTACAAGCAAATTTGATTCTACACGTGGCTTTGTCGGGGATAAGTGCAAGCTTGTGTGCTATGTATCTGGTAAGCCTGAACCTGATATTGAATGGTTCAAAGACGGTATTCGATTAAGACCAGACCGTCGTATTGCAGAGAGTTTTGACGGGCAAGCTTGTTCAATCACCATCAAAGAACTAACTTTGGCTGACAAAGGAACGTACGAGTGCGTTGCTAAAAATAACCTTGGAAAAGAATCTTGCACTGGGGACCTTACTGTGATTAAACGAAGCGAAAAGCCTGACGTAATTACACCACTAAGAGATATTGAAGCGTTTGAGGAGAGCGAAGCGCGGTTTGAGGTCAAGCTATCAAGTACTCCAAGAGCGGAACTTGAGTGGTATCAAGGTATAACAAAACTAAGAGGGAATAAGAAATTCAAAATCGAAGAAAACGAGGAAGACCAAACTTACTCATTAGTGATATCCAAGGTAACACAAGATGATTCGGGTCCTTACAAGTGCACCGCAACTAACGATGCAGGTAAAATAACTCTGCGAGCAGATCTGTTGGTGAAAGAAAAAAATTTCGCCCCAATTTTTGAAGGAGGTGATTTTGAAGAGCCTGTAATTGTCGAAGAAGATGACAAACTGGATGTCACTCTAAGGGTTAAAGGAAAACCCAAACCGGATGTGACGTGGTACAAAAATGATCGAACATTCGCTGGAACACGAAGAGTAGAGCTTCGCCCGTTGGGCGATTCCCACAGTTTATTTATCCACAAATCCAATATTGATGATACCGCAACGTATAAGTGTATCGCTAAAAACAAGCTTGGGAAAGCATACAGAGAGTTTGACGTACAGGTTAAAGGTAAGGAAGTTTTTCTACTTATTTTTGTCACTTTTCGATATATTTGTTGGGAATTTGTTATCAATCGCTTTTATCGACACACTGTTTTATTTTTATAGCTAAAAGACCCAAGGACGAAGCTCCTAAATTCCTGTCTCCTTTGGAACCTGGAGTCGAAGTTGCAGAACGAGATAGTGTTAAACTTTCGTGCAAAGTATCTGCAAATCCTGAACCAACTCTTGAGTGGTTTATTAATGGAAGATCAGTGCGACCAGGACCTCGACTTTTCACTACTTTCGACGGAACATTTGCTAGATTTGCGCTTTCAGAAGCAACACTTGATGACGTTGGTACTTACAAGGTAGTGGCAACCAATAGCGCAGGTTCTGCATCAAGCTCTTCTAATGTAATCGTTAGAAAAGGAACGAAAAGGCCACAAATACTTGAAAAGCTTAAAGATATCGAGGCTAGTGAATCAAGTGAGGTAACCTTTGAGGCTAAGATCAGTGGTTCTCCGAATGTCAACTGGTTTTGTGGATCAACTCAAATTTTTGAAGGAGGAAGGTTTAGAATAATCAAAGATGAAGAAGACCAAAGATATGCATTGGTCATACGTGACTTGCGACGGGGCGACGAAGGATCTTATAAATGTGTTGCATCTAATGATGCTGGAAAGTCTACATCACGTGCAGAACTATACGTAACTGAGAAGGAGTTTGGCCCAGTATTTGAAGATAAGGACAAAAAACTATCACTTCCCGAAAACCGCGAGTTAAACGTTGGCTTTAGAGTAAGAGGTCTGCCCAAGCCTACCGTCGTGTGGTACAAGAATGGAATACAATTGAACGAATCTAACAACATTGATTTCAGATGCAGAGGAGACATCTATAGTATTGTCATTTACAAATTCTCTGGCGATGATACGGGAAAGTACAAGTGCGAGGCTTCCAATGAACACGGAACCTCATCATGCTATTTAGATCTCAGCGTTGAAGGTTAGAAAAAATTGTATCAGTGGTTTTATTCAACTACCCCCTACATTTAGTTGCGATTGTTTTAAATTGTTTGTTAAAACTTTGGCTTTTTTTGTTTTCTTTTAATTTCCTTAGTTTCTAAAAGAGCTCCCATTTTCATCAGTGGATTGAGGCCTATAACGGTTGGGAAAGGTGATGAAATAAGGTTAACATGCCGGGTAGTCGGATTTCCCCGACCAACTGTTCAGTGGTTTAAAAATGAATCACCTTTGGCTACAAGTAATCGTGTTAAGTCAGAATTCGATGGACAAAACTGCTTTTTAACTCTGACTGAGGCAGAACTGAACGACGTCGGAGACTACAAATGTGTCGTTAGCAATGAGCATGGAAAAGTATCAAGCACAGCCGAGGTTGTGATTTCAGAAAAACCAAAAAAACCAAAGGTGGAGAAAGGAATGCGAGATGTATGTGCTTTTGAACGTGGTGAAGCCCGCTTTGACGTATGCTTTTCGGGTTATCCAAGACCGGAAATAAAATGGTACAGAGATGGAGTGAAGATAATCGATGGTCATGGAAAGAGATACCGTATGCTGCAAAGCGGCAATTTGTACTCTCTTGTCATAAGCGATATTCGTTATGATGATATAGGAATGTTTAAGTGTGTCGCATCCAACAAGGCAGGAAAAGCAACTTCTGCAGCATACCTTGAAGTGAAAGACGTCCAACATGCTCCTGAATTCATAGGCGACGAGCCTACAGACACCTTATTTGTTGCGGAAGGAAAAGATGCAAATTTGCGGGTGACAGTTCGTGGAAATCCACAACCTTACCTCACTTGGTACAAAGATGGAGAGATTTTACGCGATACACGACGAATTGATGTAAGATCACGTGGTGGCTCAAGTAATGTGGCTATCTATAATGCTAAAGCAGAGGACGGAGGAAACTATATGTGTGAAGCAACTAACGTCCTTGGTAAAGCGACAAGGACTTTTGGCGTTCATGTTAAAGGTACTTGTACGGTTTGTTCGTTGCGTTTAGTGCTTTCGTCTTATTAGTAATGCGATTTCTTTTAAGCTAAATATTGTTCTTATCAACAGCACCAAAGGAAAGATGGGAAGCACCAACATTTATATCTCAGCTTGTACCTCTGGTAACAGAAGAGAGTGATTCCGCCTTGCTTAGCTGCAAGGTAGCTGGAGTTCCAACGCCTTCTGTGGAATGGTTTAAAGATAACGAACCTTTAGCACCAAGTCGCTTCATTAAAGCCGACTTTGACGGCAAAGTTTGCAGACTCGTCTTTTTAGAATCCAGAATTTCTGACAAAGGAGTATATAAATGTGTCCTTACCAACGAATGTGGCTCTGCATTTTCCTCAGCTGAGTTAAATGTTAATAAGAAATTAGGAGGGCCAGAAATCGTTGAACGACCGAAAGGTGTTGTTGCTGTCGAAGGCAGCGATGCTAGATTCGATTTAAAAATAAGAGGAGATCCATTGCCAGAAATAGAATGGTACCGCGGAAGCACAAAGATTGAAAGCGAAGGGAGGTATACTATCACGTCGGATGCAGACCTTGGTCTTTACTCACTAGTCATCTCAGCGCTTAATCTTGATGATTGTGGCTTATACAAATGCATTGCCACAAATGAGTTTGGAAAAGCTACGGCATTGTTAAATCTCACGGTCAATGAGAGACTGTTTGCCCCGGAATTTTTAGAAGAAGATGGTGTCTGGTCAAAAATAGTGAGAAAAGGTGGGTTTGTTAACATCACTTTTACCTTAAGGGGAAATCCTAGACCAATCGTGACATGGTACAGAGATGGCGTATTGCTGTACGACACAACCAAAATGGATATGAGGTCCCGTGGCGACATTCAGTATTTGAATATATTCGATGTGACATCAGAAGACACCGGGACCTACGTTTGTGAAGCTCACAGCCGCTTGGGAAGTAGCTTTAGGAGCTGTACTTTGAAGATCCATGGTATGTGGTATACAAATTCCTTATAATATGGTACTCTAATTTAGATTATAGTAAATCATCGGAGCGGTCCACCTATGAAGTACATGTAAAATTGCAATCAATTTTAAGAAAGCTCTTAAAATCGTGTGTGCAGGTGGTAATCTTCTATGTAATCAACATGGCAACGTGAAAATATGATTTGAACCGAAATTATGCAAAATTATTTTTGCAAAACATAGCAAAGTTGTGTGCGGAGTGTGATCGTCAGTCTATCTAAGTTCGGCGTAAGTTAAATTATATTAATTACCGTTAATGACTTGTCTTTCCAGATGAAACAATCCCAACAGTATATGACATAACCAGACTGAACTGGAGTGATACTCTAGTCTTTAATGCAAATGAAGGAGGGAAAGCTCACATTGATTTGTCATTTAAAAATTTTGAGAAACCTGTCGTCGAATGGTACAAGGGTAAAAACAAAATTGAAAGCACAGGGCGACACGAATTCTCTTTTGACGAGAAGGATGGTACATATTCATTAACCATCAATAATGTGAATATGAATGATGCTGGAATCTATAAATGTATAGTATTGGCTGAAGGACGTGAAATACCAATACGATGTGATTTGCGTATTAAGGAAAAAGAGTTCAGTCCTAGGTTTGTGGAGGATCTCGAACAGGAACCAACAGTATTCCAGAAAAGCAAACAAATAAGCAAAAGCTTTTCTATCCTTGGATGTCCTCCCCCATTTGTAACTTGGTACAAAAATGATGTGCCTCTCTTCGATACAAAACGAATTGATATAAGATCAAGAGATGATTCATATCATCTAAGCATTCGTGATGCAAGGGCGGAAGACTCAGGGACTTATAAATGTGAAGCGTCAAATAACCAAGGAACAGCGTTTAGGACATTTGAATTCAAAGTTCAAGGTAATCCAGTAGATAGATTTGTGAAAAACTGAGAAATCATATGGTCTGAATTACGAAATTGCGTATGACTTGTTTGCATTATTTTACAGAAGCATGCTAAATAGTATTTTAAATAATCTAGTTAGGACACTGATTTTTTTATTTTCTCTTTTTACCATTTATATAGCTCCCGAAACAGAAATACCCATATTTGAAAAGGAATTAAGGCCATTGTCCATTGTTGAAGATGACTATATTTGCCTCACTTGTCACGTTTCTGGCAAACCAAAGCCAACAATAGCTTGGTACAAAGACGACAAACCTGTTCAGTTTGACAAACGAATGAGGGTCGAGTACGACGGAACCGTGTGTTCGTTGCACATTTCGGGAGCTGATCTTCACGATGAAGGAAATTACGAATGTATCGCGAGGAACGACGCTGGAAAGCGTTCAAGTAGTGCAATGCTCATTGTGAATTTGAAGAACACAAGACCAACTTGGAAGCGAAAACTGACAGATGTTAATGTTGTGGAAGGGCAGCAAGCTCGATTTGACGTAAGGATTAAAGGGCATCCAAATCCAAGAGTTGAATGGTACAGAGGAGCCACGAAAATAACTGAAAGTCCCAAATATCATCTTTTAGAACTAGATGAAGAGGGACGATACACTTTGATCATAAACAATGCAGTCCTCGACGACGCTGTGTCGTACAAATGTATGGCAACTAACGAGGTTGGATCGTCGTCTTCTCGAGCAATGCTAGATGTCAGGAAAAGAGAATTTGCACCCGAGTTTGAGGAAGAAGAGTCACCTAAACCAGTAATTGTCGAGGAAGGACAAGAAACAAACATGACAGTTACTGTCCGTGGATATCCAAAGCCAGACGTTACTTGGTATAAGGGTGGAGATATATTGTATGACAATAAGAGAATGGGAATAAGGTCTCGTGGAGACACGCACTCATTTGTCCTTTACAGGGTAACCCCTAAAGATGCGGATTGCTACAAATGCGAGGCACATAACAGTCTTGGAACATCTTTCAGATTATTCAGTCTTAACGTAAGAGGTAAGAATAAAATATTCATTTTTATTTCCATTTGTAATTGTCGTCGTCTAGACATTTAACCTATCTTTCATTCTTCATTCTTTGTAGCACCTGTGCCAGCTCACAAATGGGAAGCACCAACATTCGAAACAACGTTGAAACCTTCTAAAGTTGTTGAAGGTGGGGAAACGAAATTAGTGCTGAAAGTAAGTGGAGTCCCAGTTCCTGTGGTACAGTGGTTCAAGGATGAGGTGCCAATCCTCCCTAATGAGCGCGTAACAACATATTTTGATGGCAAAGTCGCCATGCTTGCGATACGTGACACACGTCAGAGTGATAGGGGCATGTACAAGTGTTCTATTTCTAGTGATGCTGGTTCCGCTTTCACAAGTGCTTCTCTAGACGTCGAAAGAAAAACAGGCTTTCCTGAAATAGTCGAAAAGATGAAAGATGTCGAGGCTTTTGAAACCGGGGAGGCAAAACTGGAAGTACAGGTGAGCGGTTACCCAAAGCCGAGCGTCGAATGGTACATAGGCAAAACAAAGGTCATTGATGACAAGCGTTATAAAACGAGCGTTAAGGGTAACCTGTATTCCCTCGCCATAAAAGACCTTAGACAGTCCGACACTGGACCTTACAAATGCATTGCCACCAATGATCATGGATCAACAGGAGCAGTTCTTGATTTAACTGTGAAAGAAAACTTATTTGGTCCCAACTTTGTGGAGGAAGAGGGCGAATGGACAAAAACAGGAAGACGAGGAGGATTTGTAAATATTAGTTTTACCCTTAATGGAAATCCAAGACCACACGTGGTTTGGTATAAAGATGGCATATTGTTGTATGATACTACCAGAGTCGATATCAGGTCTCGTGGTGACCTGCAGTATGTCAACATCTTCAATTTGACACCTGAAGACGCTGGAACATATGTCTGTGAAGCTCGCAGCCGAATAGGGACTGCATTCAGAAGTTGCATACTTTATGTTAAAGGTAAATTTAACGCTAAGTTATAACTCTTTTAGTGATTATTGTTTCTTGGTTTTAAATAGTTATTTTTGCTTATAGAATCCGTCCCCAGTAGCGCAGAGGAAGAAAAAGTGACCAAACCTAAAGCAGTTCAAAAACTCAAGAATATTGAAGCAGTTGAGGGATGGAAGGTTCAGTTTGATGTTCGAATAAAATGCTATCCACCTCCGGAAGTAGAGTGGTACAGGGGAAAAACAAAACTCCGTAGTGGAGGGAGGTATCAGATCACCAAAATGGAAGACGAAGGGCTTTATTCGCTTATTATTAGTGATGTTCAGCTTGATGATACAGGATCGTACAAGTGTGTTGCCTCAAACATTGCTGGAGATGCTACTTCTCGGGCAGAGCTTGTAGTAAAAGATCGAAAATTCGCTCCTACCTTCTCGGAACAGGACTACCGAGGTCCTGTGATGGTGAGCGAAGGTGAAGAATTGAAACTCCACGTAACATGCAGAGCCAAACCAATGCCTAATGTAACATGGTACAAGGATGGCATACGATTGGAAGATACCAGAAGAATTAACATTAGGTCGTTTGGCGATAGCCACTACTTGGTCATTCCAATAACAGAATTAAGTGACACTGGACTATACAAGTGTGAGGCAACAACAAATCTTGGAACGTCATTCCAAACCTTTGATGTTCAAATACAAGGTAAATTTCCTTTGTAGGACTCTAATGACATTATTCCACTTATTTTTCTGCAAGAAGCGAGTTCAATGAGTTAAGACCCGTGCAAACGCGCGCACGCAACATTGTTGGCCAACAACATCCAACATTGTTGGGAGCGTTTGAACACCATGTTTCGAGTTGTTGGGACTTGTTGGATGTTGTTGGGTGAAGATTTGAAACGCGTCAAACTTCAGAGCCAACAAGTCCCAACATTTTAGTGGCTTCCACATCATCGAAGCATAGCCCAACAATGTTGCGTTCATTTGGACCGGATGTTGGGCGTTATGTCCAACAATGTTGGACTCGCATATGTAAAGTAAGTATCGTATCCATGGAAATTTCACACAGACAAGCGTATTACCCCATATTTTTGGGCCTTGAGTCCGTTTGAATACAAACATCCAACATTATTGGCCGTTGATGGTCCATTGTTGATGTTTGTACAGGCCTTAAATTAAGCGTAAAATTAAATGTTTTTATCCTGCTTTTGAAAAATGAGTGATATCCTTGATTGAAAACCTCTTTAAAAGAAATGACTCTCTGGTAAAAGATTGCAAGACATCTCTTCGTTTGGTTTCTTCTTGTTTTCTTTTATTGGTGCTATTTGTGTATCCAAGCTCATTATGATAGCGTATCCTCATTCCTTTTTCAGATGCGGAGAGGGGTGCTCGGACACCACTTATCATTAGTAAAATGAATAACAAAGAAGTTACAGAGGGAGATGGTATTGAGCTAGTATGCGCTGTATCTGCGAAACCATCTCCTTCAATTGAGTGGTTTCGAAACGATGAACCTATTTTGATAGATTCTCGTGTGATGTCATTTTTCGATGGTCAAATTTGCACCCTCGCTATAAAGAACACTGAACTGCAAGATCAAGGAATCTACAAATGTGTTATAAGGAACAGTGCTGGATACACTTCTTGCACTGCAGAACTTACGGTAAATAAAAAGCGTGTGCGGCCAGCTTTTGAAAAGAGATTAAAAGATGTTGCAGCGGTTGTCGGTGGAGAGGCAAGATTTGAATTTATCGTACAAAGCGTTCCATCACCAAAGGTTTTATGGTATCACAACAGCGATAGGTTGTTCCCTAAAGGACGTTACGTCATTACAGAGGAGAACGGAATTCATTCGCTAGTAATAAAAAACGTTGAACGCGATGATTTGGGAACGTACATGGCCATTGCAAGTAATGATCTAGGCAGAGTAACAACACGTTGTCAGCTCTCAGTACAAGAAAAAGACTATGCTCCGATATTCCCCGAAGGAGAAGGACCCGAAAGGGTTTTATTCCGGGAAGGACAAGTTGTAAGAATGAGTGCAATCATAAGAAGTAAGCCAAAGGCTGATGTAACGTGGTTCAAAGATGGAAAAGAAATGATTGAAAGCGATATAAATGAAATTCGAGCACGTGGAAATATATACTACTTCGATATCACAAACGCTTCAACTACAGACTCGGGGACCTACAAGTGTGTTGCTGAGAACAGTGAGGGAAGCTCCTTTAGAACATTCGACTTAAATGTCGCAGGTAACTATTGTCTGAAAATCGAAATATACTTACACTTCCAATTGCTTATCCTTTTTAATGCCGCATTTCTAATGTAAATTCTTTCTTACATTTAAGCTCTTGCACCACGAGAATTGTGGACAATCCCAACAATTTCTTCTGAGCTCAAGGACACTAGTATCACAGAAGGGGAAACCGCAGTGTTGGTTGTGGAAGCTACTGGCGTGCCGGTACCTATAATCCGGTGGTTCAAGAACGATCAACCTATTGAAAGTAAATACAATGTAAGAACATACTACGACGGAAATTATGTCAAACTTCTATTACAGCGTGTATCGCTTGATGATGACGGTGTGTACAAATGTGTCCTATCCAACGATCTTGGGTCCGCAAGCACTAGTGCTCGTTTGACTGTAAACCGAGCATCCGCCAAGCCAATAATAATAGCTAAAATGAAAGAGATTGAAGCGACAGAGGGTACCGAATCCAAACTTGAAGTACAGGTCACAGGCTTCCCTCGACCAGAGATTGAGTGGTATCAGGAAAAGACAAAACTTGTAATGGGTGACAAATATGCAAGTATACAGGAAGGAGACACGCATACCCTTGTCATTAAAGACGTAAAACTTGACGACACAGGTACGTACAAGTGCATTGCAACAAACGATCTTGGACAGGCAGGCAGTCTTCAGAACTTAACAGTTCATGAGCGTCAGTTTGGACCAGATTTTATTGAGGAAGAAGGAGACTATACCAAAGTTGCTCGAGTTGGTGGACTTGGTCATATCAGTTTTACTGTGATAGGCCACCCAAGACCAGATGTCACATGGTATAAGGATGGAATTCTCTTGTACGACACTACTCGCATTGATATGCGGTACCGTGGTAATGTTCATTATATCAACATCTTTGGGCTAACTCAGGAGGATAGTGGAACTTACCTGTGCGAAGCCAGAAGTCGTCTTGGCAAGTGCTTTAGAAGCTGTATCCTAGCCGTTCAAGGTACGTACCTGCTAAAAAGAGTAAAATGGATTGGTGAATTTGAAACATCAGTCAAATGCTTGTTTTCAAGAAGTTTCGCCGCCATCACTATGTTGTTGAGTATGCTTGTCCTTAATATACTTTCTAAAAACGGGCCATACAGCTTCGGGTTTTGAATAGCTGTTTTACTTACGGTAGAACAACAACTGACTATTAAAACACGTTCATTTGAGGCTCTCGACTAACTTGAATTTTTCTTTTGGCTTACAACAGCTGGTACGGCTGCTGTTGATGGCGAGAAGGTCATAACAAAACCCGTCCTGGAGAAAATTGGACCAACAGAGGCTACTGTAGGATGTGACGTGAGCTTTGAGACCCACATAAAAGGTTTACCTCAACCACAGGTTGATTGGTACAAGGGATCTATTAAGATTCAACACGGGGAGCGGTATCAGATAGAAAGCTCGCCAGAAACTGGTGATTATTCACTATTGATAAAGAGCGTGGAAAAAGATGACGAAGGATCGTATAAATGTATAGCCAGCAATCAAGCTGGGACTTCGACTTGTCGAACAGAGCTGACGGTTAAGGAAAAAGAATGTGCGCCGTATTGTCCTTATGAAGTTGATGAAAGTCAAATAGTTGTATACCAAGAAGAACAAATAAACGTTATCTTGCCAGTGAAAGCTTATCCCAAGCCAATCGTTAAATGGTACAAAGATGATGAGAGGTTAAGAGAGTCGAGAAAGACTCATTTTATCTCTCGCGAGGATAATCAGATTCTTTTTATTCCGTCATCGTTGCCAGAGGATTCTGGAGTATACCGATGCGAGGTTGTAAACGAGTTGGGTTCGCTGTCCAAGACATTTGACGTTAAAGTCAAAGGTAAAATCTATGTACTATTTTCTGTTCACTATATTATTTAATATGAAGAGCTTGTAACATCAAAATTTAGGTGGGTTTTTAGAAAAGCTTTATCACTTTGAATTTGACGTCTGGTCTGCTCTTCTGTTACAGCATCCAAATCCCTTGATGAAGTTCCATCAATTCGTACCCATTTATCGCCGCTTGATGTAACAGAAGGAGATGATGTAATGTTCATTTGCAGAAGTTCGGGCAAGCCCAGACCATCCATTCAGTGGTTGAAAAACGACATGCCATTGCAGTTCAGTCGTCGCATTTCTGCTGAGTCTTTCGGTGAAGTACATATCTTAGTTATAAAGGGAGCATCCTTAGCTGATGGTGGAACGTACACCTTTTCTGCAAGTAATGAACTCGGCAAGTCAGTCAGCAATGCTGAGCTTAGTGTTTCTAAAATGATGTCAAGACCTATTCTGGTGGAGAAATCAAAAGAGGTCGTCGCTTTTCTGGGTGAAGAGGCAAGTTTCGACGTCCATTTCAAAGAAACAGGAAAACCAGACCAAGTTGTTTGGTACAAAGACAATATTAAGCTGCGCGGCAGAGGAAGATTCCGATTGACATTAAAAGATGGAGTGTACACATTTGTTATATCAGATGTGCAATCGGATGACGCTGGTATGTACAAGTGTGTGGCTTCCAACAAAGCAGGCAAAACAACGTTCTTGGGATACCTTGAAGTTACAGGCGAGCAGAGACAGTATGCACCGCATTTTATCGATGGTGAAGGAGTTGAACCTGTTGTAGCATCCGATAACCATAGTGTAGAAATAATTGGATTAGTAAAAGCGAATCCAAAAGCAAGCATCAAATGGTACAAGGAAGAGCGACTTCTGACTGAGTCCAAAGAGTATGAAATCATGTCGCGTGGTGATGCACACTACTTTGTGATTAATAATGCTGTAGTTGAAGACTCGGGCATGTATAGGTGCGAGGCTACCAACGTTCTTGGAAAAGCTGTTAAATTATTCGACGTGAGAATATCAGGTATTAAATCTTTTTTCTGCAGTTCTTATTATTTTATTCTTGCGAAATTCAGTTATATCTTCATAAAACTTTACGACATTCATATATTGAAACTAACATCTAACATTTACATGAAACATTTCCTTTCTAGTCGAATTCAAATCCTTGCAGAAACGGATTTTGTGGGCTCTCCTGCACTTCGTTGAGGCGTTTGACTTGAATTGGCATGTTTGTCTAGCATGTCTTCGAGACATTCATGTTTACATTCGTCAACATTTTTCAGCACTTACGAAATAACGCATTGCTTTCCAGCACTAATTCGGGACGTTCATATTCCTTCATACTTTTTCAGTTTGCACAGGTATAATTAACATCTAGCAAATAGACGGTTTGCTGCCTTCATTTGCATTTATAATTTTACCACATGTTTCGCATTCGAGATCATTTTAGTGCAAAACAAGACCAGATCTTCCATCTCCATTGTTCAGGTTCGTTCGAATCACTCGATTTCAACCATTAGCACTGTTTTGTTCATTCGAAATATTTTATTTGATCATTTTTCTTGCTATTGTGCATCCCATTTTTTGTATCATATCGTTAAACTTTAGACGCTAATAACTTTGTTTTCGATTTTCTAATCAGTACGAGTTTCAAAAGATCAGTGGGTAAAACCATATTTCACAGTCGAGCTTGAACCAATGCAAATGATCGAGGGTGATACAACCAGATTTGTCGGTGAAATACACGCAATTCCTATCCCCAAGGTCCAGTGGTTTAGAGATGACAAGCCTATCTCCAGAGATTACCGCATTAGAACCTACTTCGATGGCACTGTAGTGATATTACTAGTGAGAAACACCACAAATGAAGACAAAGGAGTGTACAAATGTGTAATTGAAAATGATCTCGGATCTGCGACGTCTGCCGCTAGCTTAACTGTCAGTGAATGCTTCGCCAAACCAGAAATAAGCGACAAGCTGAAAAAGGTTGAAGCTTTTGAGGGAAGCGAAGTTCAGTTTGATTTCTTTGTCACTGGTTTTCCACAGCCGAAAGTCGATTGGTATCGAGGAACAAGGAGGATCGTGGAAGGCGATCGATACCAAATCTTCGAAGGTCAAAGGACAGGCCTAAACTCCCTCGTCATCTATAACATTCAAATAGACGACGGTGGCCTGTACGAATGTGTTGCCTCGAACAGTTGTGGCGAGACAACTTCCATTGTTAATCTGCACGTTAGTGGGAAGGAATTCGCACCGGAGTTTCTAGAAGAGGAACAAGATGCCTCTAGAGCTGCACGACAAGGCGATAATTTGGCTATAAAATTTACAGTCAAGGGGAACCCAAATCCAAGTATCGTCTGGTACAAAGATGGAATGCTTCTCTACGACACCTCACGCCGAGATACCAGATCACGAGGAGGAGTCCAGTACCTTAACGTGTATGGTCTGACGCCTGATGACAGCGGAACTTATGTATGTGAAGCAACAAACCGCATTGGCAAATCCTTTAGGACTTTGACCCTTAAAGTGGAAAGATAAAAAGTTGATAGAGTAGAGATAAGTTAACTTAGCTGCCCATCAAGATTGCTCTTCAGATCAAGAAACTAAGCGGATATTTTCTTTAGTGTTCTAAGTTTGGATTTTAGTTATATCACAAAAAGATTATCCTTTCAATATGATATAATTTCAATGATAAATGAGTAAACGATAATAAATAATGAATATTGGTTCAGAAAACTAATCTTACGAGCCATTTTCAACCTTTGCTTGAAGTACTTGTATTTACTAAAATTGAAACTTACGATTTTCCTCTGTTTCATTTTGCATTTATTAACGAACATTCTATTTGCTTATCCCATCAGTTTTTCCTTTCCAATTTATCCCGTCTTCGATATAATATATTCTGTTGAGCTAATCAAATTAGTAAAATAAAGCAATAATTTGAAAGTGTTTGTTGTTCCTAATAAGTGTATTGGTGTAACAAAATATAGGGATGTAGCTGTGTGCAATATTGAGGTGATTATATGTAAAGCGCGTCGGTTCTTAGGGAACTTTACAGACTTTAAGGGCCTTCCCCTGAGCGCCACTTTTTTCGTTTCCTTCGTAAAACAAGCCCCTTAAATGTATATACGTATTTATAATGTAGCTTAGATAGTACGCGTGCCTTGGGGCTGAGAGACTACCAAAATCCATGCTCTATTTCGCCAGTAAAGACATGGTTTTGTCTCTCACCTATTGCTATATCATAAAAGCAATAGAAGATAGTTTTCTATGAATCTACCAGTAAAATAAAGCACTTGGGATTTGGGAGGAATACTCGCCTACGGCTCGTGATTTTCAAACTTTTCTCGTGTTTCTCCCAATATCCCGCGTGCTCTATTTCACCGGTAGTCACAGAAAACTGTCTACACAACCATAAAAATGTTGCTTAAATATTCTGCAAGGCCTAATTCTACCTTGTACGCAGTAAAATTTGCCGGATCTATTAACAACAAGGGGAAAGGGGAATTTGTCACGATATTTCATGTTGTGATCTTGACTTATAACGTAATTATTTAGAACCTTTTTTACACAAGAATGTTTGTTGTACTTTGGTCACAAGTATATATATTTATTGTATTTCATCTTATGGTCGTGAGTTATAACGTAAGACCTATTTAGCTTCGTTGTTTGTTTACCCATTTCAGACCACGTGATGTCACTCTTGGGAGTTGATTCTTTCGTATGTTAATAATTTAACAAGTTCATCGTAAAAAAACAATTCCCAAGAGAAAGTCACGTGGTCTAAAATGAGCTATGTGCTAAAGAGGTCTATTCGAGCCTTTGAATATTGAACAACGTCACAAGAATATATTTATTGTATTTTGTTGTGGACATGACTTAACGTAATGAATTAGAACCCTTTTTTCAATATGGAATGACGTCACAAGAATGACAAGCTGTTGTCATTTATTTTGAAGTCGCTATGATCAATAATACAATTTTTATTTGCTCAGTCATGTTAACCCGCCCCCGCCCACATAATATAGATGAGGTGGATCAACTTTCTGCCAAACTGATGCCATTAGATCCAAGCCAAATATGGGAAAGGGGGGTAATTAAAGTGTAACCTACCCTAATAGCGAAGACAGTTCCATTCATCTAATAAACAGTTTTATTTCGTTTATTATATAAATACTCATTTTCTAGCCATACATCACATGAAGTAAGGTAAGGCTTCAGTTTCTCTACTTCGAACTCGAGTTTTTCCAACGAGATAAAGTAAGTATTATGGTATATTTGGTGTTATATGTTATCTTATGTGTTGTATAAGTCTATATTTGTGTATGTAACGTATGTAGTGTTCTCAAAACCAGTCTTTGGATTTTGAAAATGCTACATATTAAAAGCAAAATCGCTCAGTTCTATAATGCTAATGGCCCTTCTTCAGTTGTTGATTAATTTCATCATTTATATACATATTTATTACACCTTAACACAGTTCCCATTCAGAAAGAACCAGAAAAAGAAAAGACAGATAAGAAGCCTGTTTTCAAACAGAAGTTACAAGATGTCGTTGCTGTTCCTGGCCAAGAAGCAAAATTCGATGTGGTTGTTTCAAATGATGATGTAGATATCGAGTGGATAAAGGACGAAAGACTGATAGAAGATCAAGGCAGATTTATCTTAATTGATGACGAAGTTCCTGGTATGTTCTCCCTGGTTATTGATGATGTTCAGCCAGAAGACGCTGGAGAGTATGTGTGTGTGGCCATCAACGACTACGGAGAAACATCAACTAAAGCTAACTTGAGTTTTGGTCAAAACGGAATAACACCTGACCTCATTGAGGAAACTGAAAGTGCACCTATCACTTTAGATGAACTGGAAGGTATGGGATAGTAGAGTATATTTTGTACGAATAGTGCGAATTTTGTAGTAATGAGTGTTTTAAGATCCTTGGCATGATTGTGCCGCTCTGTATCCCATTTCTTTTCATACCAATACGACACCAATCTTAGAAATCCGTGACATGGAACGTTTATTTGATTGATTGATTGATTGATTGATTGATTTTTTGTTTATTCCTACTAATAATACAAATGAGTGTCAGAGCAGTGCAATTTATTTGAAATCCCAGTGCAAAATGTGGAAATCCTTTTTTTGTGATTGGTTGAAAAGAAAAGAAAATGAAACTGGCCAATCAGATCTAAGCAGTTTCAAAAAACGAAACTCAAAAAAATTTCTTCGCCAGAAAAAACTAAAATCTAATTACAACAAATAATTTTAAATTTTCACAGCTCTTAAACCATTAAACTCGTGAATAAGAGCAGTAGCTTCATCAAAATACATTCGTCGTGATAAAGAGTTAACTACATTGGATATTCATTTTGCTACGGGTTCGCGCGCTGGGGATTTGTCTCGATGTTCAGTCGAGTTGTGTCTTCCAAACTAATAAAAGCTCAAGAAAAACGACGGTAAAATAGAGGATATTACATGGGCGCGCGGAGATACGAATTTTATCTTCGAGTGTTGATGATATCTCTCACGAGTGAGC
>WUAP02182888.1:0-41185 GCA_015163945.2 Stichodactyla helianthus | reverse complement strand
TCGTTGGCACATTCAGATTCCTTTTTAAGAACAAAAGCTAGGTCTCAATTCCGTTACTGATAAGTATGACTAGTTTAGGTATTATGGGGTGTTTTCTCAAGGGAAGGATGGTATGTGCAGCTTAGTGGAGGATGGGACCCCTCCCCACCAGTTGGCAATATCCATTGTTTTTCTGAACTCTTTTCACTTTGACTCTTTACCCCTTGAAAAGCATTTACTTTGGTACCCCCCCACCCCCACCCCCAAGGATCTTCCAGCATCTTCCACCTGATCCACAGGATTTTCTTTCAATTTCAATCCTTGTGCACCAGGATTTCCTGATGTCCTTGAGTGTAGCATACAGAAATTATATCCTGGCTATGCCCATGTCTATTTTTACTGTCTATCTCACCCTCCCCTCCCCATCAAAAATGTTTGTCTTTAACAGATAGTATATTGATGACAGGATAAGCAACAACTGAATACACAGAACTTTTGCTAAGGACTTTAAAAATACATGTTATTTATAGCTGGCTAATAAGAAGCTACAAAAATACTTTAAATTAAAAATCTGCCATGAAGCCAACTGCACTTTAAAATCAGCCAGATTTTTACTACATCATACAATTGTCTGTCAGCTTTTCCTTACAGGAAACATTTTTCACTACATGTTATTTTTATTGCTGTATTCACACTATTCCAATAAATTTAAATGAGTAGGAAACCTACAGTAGGATACCATGACTTTGGATTGGTTAATGCACTGAGCCAATCAAAATGCACCAAACTGCATGCCATCCAATTACATTGCTTGAATAGTACAAAGCATGCTATCATATAGAGCTTGTAAATTGTGATGCATTTGCTGGTGCAAGCAGGAAAAAAATCAGGAAAGGTCTTGGAAAAAATGTTTATTTCTATTTCCAAGAATTTTCAAAAGGTGTATAAACCCTGTGGTATATAGAGTAGAAATATTCCCTCACACCCAGAAGGGATATCTTCAATCTAACAACATCACAGTCAAAAGCTCTATACATTCCCTACCAGCACAATCCTGTGTGTTTCCATCACTACATAGCACTGTCATATGACATCTATTACAAAACAACTATACAAATAGATATCATTTATTCTTCCTACTGTTATAATTGGTTATTCAATGGATTCATTCTAAAGAAGAAAAGAATTGGTACAAAGTCATGGAATGACATAATATCATAAATATTTACAAGACTAGAGTTTAGGAATCTATCAACAAAGTTTGTATATTTCAGAGTGTGCAATCTATTAATAATCACCCAGTTCCTTGTTGCCCAGCATTATATAAAGCACTGAGGATACAATCATCTAAGGCGCTTTTTCTTGGTTTTTGATCGCATCCCTATCAAATGAGAGACAAAAAAAATGATATAAATTTTGATGTGCCTAAGTAACCTAAAGTATTGTTTAAGGAATTAATTTTAATATATATTCTAAGTAAAATTATTCTTAATTTAGACTGGATTCTTTTCACACTTTTCCAAGTAAAGGTACAGTTCTTTACCCAATAACCAAATAATGTAAAAACTTGGGGCAGCATACCTCTATTTGACCAAAGGACACAGAATCATCCACAAATTTAGTTATTTCAGAATTATCTTAAATATCAGTCACTTTATGAAAAGATAGCTTAACTCTAGATATTACCTTGCTTTGCTTTTAATCTTTCTCTCTGGAAACAAAAATTAAAACAGTCACCTTACAAGTATTAGCAATAACTTTTACAGGTCAAATGCATCTCCTATGTTATGTCATTGCATACACACAACACACAACTCACCATTTCTAATTCTTCAAGAGCTTCATTTATAGCTTGTTCCATGCTAATTCGGGCTTTTTTAGCTCTGTTAAACATTATAATCACATAACTTGGTTGAACCGGGATTGTAAAAGAATTCATTTGATTGACGGAAACCAGTCAAAGGGACTAGTCATTAATTAGTGGGTGCAGGGCTGTTTTAAAGAGGCCCTTCCCTTTCCAACTGCAGAAAAATTGTTGGCTTTCCCATAATATCTTTAATAAATTGATATGATCCCCCAAAGACACCTGCACAGAGTTTTGTGACCCTCCCTGTAGACCCTTATCACACTAGTATGACATATCAGAGAAAAGAGTTTACTATCAAATTTTTCACATTGAAAATTGTAAAGTTTCGTAAAGATTGCCCTTAAACTGACAAAGATATTAATTTTTAAAAGTAAGCATTGTTGTGAAATTTTTGCAAGAAAATGTGTGTGTAGCCTGATAATGAGGCTCACCAGGCATGCAATGCCCGTCCACAGTACATTTCTTTGTAAAAATGCTTCCTTTCAAAAATTTATTTCTTTGTCATTTTGAGGCCAATCTCTATGAAACTTTGCAGTTTTACTATAATCAATGTGACCAATTTTCATAGTAAACTTCATTTTCTGATAAATCAAATATCTTATCAAGTCATGCTAGCATGATAAGGGTCTATTGGTGCATGAAAAATTATAAAAAAAGACCCTACCCTCATTTGCACCAGCCCTCCCCACCTAAAGCACCAGACCTCTGGAATCATGGCTAGTGGTCTGGGTCAAGTAATTATGTGGGAAAATACCTGTACTTTTTCTTTCTTGCTTTGTCATCTAGTGTCCTGAGTCCCTCACTGAGGGTTTTAAGGCGATCAACTTCAACTTGACTGAAAGTATGGTCCCCAAACCACATCACCCATTTCTAAAGCAAAAGACTTATTTTCAATTTCTAGAGTGCACGCCATGTATTCATGAAACAATTACTAACTATAATAATAATAGAGTATTTAGTTATCAACTATTTAGTTATGGAAGAACTAAGAATTCACTCAGGCATTAACTAAACACAAACAGCTTGAGATAGTTGCTATTGTTATTTGTACTGTTCTGCTCCAGTGATATCAACTAGTTTGTACAAACTAGTGCAATTAGACAATACATATTTAGTTTTGTTTCATGGATATATGGCATGCACTCTAATAGACCAAGTGAGTCAAACCTTTTCCCATTTCATAGTAATCTATAAGCCATTCCCTTGGGTATTGTTTCTTTGTATGTTGGTAACACTTGAGAAGAAACATTCATATGACTTAGCCTTAAGGGATCATATTCTCAAGGGAATGACACAATGGGAAAACATAATGGCAATGGTAATTTGATTTAATACATTTAATTTTTTCTTTACAGTCAAACTAGCTGAAGCGTACCCCCTAGACTGGATTAATAAATTTATTATTCAAATATTGAGCCATTATTCGTTTTCAGGAATGCATTTCATTTGAAAATATTATTGCACTATTTACAGCACGACGCACAAAAGTATGACCACTTTTAATGTATTCGCATACTTTTATGCCCGGGATTTTGTGTGTTAAACTGACATATTTAGATAAGAAGCTGTCTGGTTTTGCCAAATATGGCGAGTAATAGCTCATTTGTCAACAAAATCCCGGGCATAAAAGTATGCGAATACATTAAAAGTGGTCATACTTTTGTGTGTTGCACTGTAAATAGTGGAATAACATTTTCAAACGGAATGCATTCCTGAAAATGAATAATGGCTCAATATTCGAATAATAAATTTATTAATCCAGTCTAGGGGGTACACTTCAGCTAGTTTGACTGTAAAATATTATTTTTCTCAACAAATGAATCAAAAATATTCTTATTACTTTGGAAAATATTTCTACACTACGTGGATGAGCTCTAAAGGTTAAAGGAGAGAGTTTGTTGTGAAGACCCCTTATGGAGTAGGGGTACCTTTCCAGGGAAAAGAATAGAGCCTTTTTATCTCCCCTCCCCCCCCCAAAAAATTTAATTTATAACTGTTAGAGCACAAACACTAAAACCATGAAACATCCACTTACTAAATAGTACAAAATAGCACTAATTAAACAATGGAAAACAAAGGATTTTGTACTATTTAGCACTATTTAGTTACTAAGTTGTTTTATGGTTTTAGTGTCAGCGCTCTATCATTGAAATGAGAACCTAAAATCACCTTGAGACAATGGAATTGGTGACTTAGACAAATGTCTACCAAATCATAATGGCTAGTTTCATGTCTGACAGAGTACAGAAGATGGATTCCATAGATGTTATTCACGCGTGCACTTGCTTAGCACATACAACACAATATTGAGGCTACCACTTGTGACTTGCAAACTACAAAATGAATTCCTGAAGGTTTTTCGTTGGGCTCAAATCTCATCCAAAAACACATTTGAGCAATACACTGGGCTGGGTAAAATTTCCAGTTTGAAATTCAATTTTTTTACAAGTCATAGCCTTGATTTGGTGTTGTATGTATTTTGCGACTGTGCTTGTGAATAGTGCATGTTGATGGCCATGAAAACTGCAGTCTTGTGTGAAACTTTAGAGATGTACTTCACTGACAATGGTTATAAAGTTCAAGCAACCACAACAAAAGAAAAATTATTTTGCAAACCTTTCCATCATCTGGCCTTCCTTTGCCCACTCTACTCTCATCAACAATCTGTCCTGGCCAAGATGGGAGACCCCTTGCTTGTGCCCACACCACATCACCTATGTCAAAGTGTGGTCGCACATGAGGAATCGATAGTTCTCCCAGCATTTCTGTCCTAAAAGAGGGTTGGACAAATGCCTGGTTGGCCTTCATGTTGACTCCAAGGTGTTCATTTTTCATTTCTTGTTATAGAAAAAAAAAAAGAAATGGAAAATTGTAAATATTGTAATAATGATGATAATGACTGATGATGACATCAATGAATGACATAACGACTGATGTCTAGTGCAGATGTAAAAATGGGAAAGATGGAAAGATGGATGGATTGAAGATGAAAAAATGAAAAAAATGGATTAAATAATTAACATCCAACAGGCCACTTTCATCATAGTGCAATTTACCACAACTGCCAAAAAGGCTTGAGCAGCTCTGTAACCCAGGCTAATTTTACCTGTCTCATCAAACAAAAAACTGAATAAAGCCTGCTCATTTAGAGAAGCATTCTCTTAGTTGTAGTAAAATGATGAAAGTAATTTATTTTGTGGATTTCATATTTAATCTATAATAGTGCTACTATATATGCATTTTTTTGACTTTTAGATGGGTTAATAGATACAAACCTTTGGTACATATATGTCATTTACCAGCTGGGAGATCTGTATAATGAGCAGACAGAGGCCCATTTTGTAGATTGAGTGCAAAGTTTCTCTATATGGACTGGCCAAGGCCAGTAAAGAATGTTTATTTTTTCAAATTCAAGCACAGAATATTTTTTCCCCTGGTTCTGCATCATTTCTGGACTTGAGAATTAACCAATCAGTATGTGCAATTTGCTAGGATTCCAGACTGCATGGAAAACATCTGCAAGACCTCTAAACAGACCTCTTTACCTTAGGCATGTTTTCCCATTTTAGACCACGTCATTCCCCTGGACTTTATTTCTTTGTTTCCTGGCAGTTCTTGAGAAGATATGTCAATATGAATGAACCTCAAACAAAGAATCTTATTCCCAAGAGGATGACACGTGGTCTGAAATGGGAAAACATTATGCCCAAGTAGAGGTCTATTTCTAAACATTCTGCACACATTTAATTTTGATAAACACTGATTTTTACTGGAGGAAGAAAACCTTTACAGCAAGGTTGACATGGAACTTTATAATACAAGACTGAACAACACTTATTCTTACCCTTATGAACTTCATTACATCCCCCATTGTACATGTCATTGGTTACTTGATTACTGATGAGAAATTGGCCTTCTACATGTTGATTATCACCTGCGTAACATCACATCATAACTATCAGAAACACTAGACCAAGGTATTACAAAGGATGCTGGGGTGGAGGTGGGGGAATAGTATCTTAGATGTATTGTCACTGCAATGATTTTAAAGAAACCTTTTAAGACAATGGCTGTTGTTCCACTAGCATAGTTTACAATGCTGTTACAATGGTGTCAAGACATTCCTAATGGAACTGATTAAAATCCATGGGCTGTTGTCTGTTGCTAGGGAAATCTGACATTTTCAAGGGATACATTACAATGCATTTACAACTTTCACAGACATGGTTTATCTGGAGTTTATCTAACCACTAATTAAGATAAACCAATCACAATCCTGTAAACAAAGACTAGCAATATTTTAGTTTGTACAAATCAGCTGCAATTGATTTGCAATATTCTGATTCATACTAGGCCAAAACCAAACTTCTGCTTTATTCTAACTTTATAAAACATATTTCTATAATTAAGGAACATTCAAAGAGCCAAAAAAATCAAAGTCAAAAACAAAACAAACTTAACATCACCTCATCCATTTTGCTGGGAAGTGTCAAAAGTTTATAACACATCTAGACTTTCTAGTAGAACTGCAAAATTAATCTCATCAATGTTAACCCATTGTTAAATGGTGTCTTGATATCTGTGCTGTAAAGCCCTAGTGGAACCACAGCCAATAACTGTGCACCAAAAATCAATTTTCTTGTTTTTATTTCTTTATCTTTTCAGACACACTGATTTGAATACAAAAATCTAAAAAGGAATTGATAAATTTAAAAAGCCACTCCTATGAAGTCAGTTTACCCCTAAATAAAATCTGTCTTCAAACCCATAGATTTCACAACTAGACAAGTATGTTTCAAAGCACCAATGTTAATATTAATAGCTGGATGGTTTGCACATATCAAATCTGTTTTATTAGCTAAGCGTCATGTAATAGACCAAATCACCTTAATGTTTACCTGCTGCCTTGAGAACATGATTCTTTGTTTCTTGGTAGTGCTTGAGAAGACACTTTAATATGAATGAGCCTCAAACAAAGAATCCTATCTCAAGGGAATGACACATGGTCTGAAATGGGTAAACATTATGCCCAAGGTGATTAAGTCTATTGCATTCATTCTAATGATTACTGTACAGTCAATGTAGCTGACATGTACTCCTTAGCATCCATTAATGGTTTCATAATTTCAAAATTGAGCTGATTATTTGATTCAAATTTTTCTAATAAAATGAAAGACTCCTGAATTCAAAATCAATTCACAACTTCAATTCTGATTGCATTCTTCAACAACTGCCATGCTTCAGGTAGAATAAAGCACCACAGAAAGATTGACATGAAGTTTACAGCACTTTTCATAATTCTGCGACCTACCGACTCCAACTTCTGGGTGACGTCAGGCGCTTTGGCTTCCATCAATCAAAGTTTCAACAGTCTAAGTAAGTAACTATTTCGATTGATGGAAGCCAAAACACCCGACATCACCCAGGAGTCTGGAATCGGTTAGGTCACAGAATTATGAAAAGCACTGTAAGAAATTTTCATGAAGCAGTAGTGGATTGATTTTGTATTCAGAAGTTTTTCATTTTATAAATGTCAACTCAGGATGAACAATCAATTCAATTTTGGAATATTGGAATTATTAACTTGGGGTACACAGAATCAGTACCACAATCTGGCAAGTCACTTGATTCTTCAGAACTGTTACAGTTGCCAAAACGTCTAACTAGAATGCATGTATATTGCTGCAAATGTTGCTTTGAAACAAACTTTGTTGTATTGTAAATACTAGTAAATACAAGTGAATATGAAAATAAACTTGGAAAGTCACACAGTGGAATAACTGCAGAATTTTGTATCATTGATATCAATTTTTTTTCTTTTCTAAAGAATTTCACAATTTATTATGAAATCAGTAAGAAAAGGTAAGGTGTTGCCAATGCATTTTTAGCCACAATATAAAATAAATGCTGACCAAATTTTAATAATTATTGGTTTGGCATCAAGAGACAAACACTTAAAGTATAGCTTTGCTATTCTGAGCTTCACTGTATCTAGTATAAAAAATTCACTATATACAGCAACATGAATGAAAATATTCCTTTTTTAATCTGACACTAAAAATAATTGTAGATAATAAAGTATGGCCAAAGAGAACAGGCCATTTTATAGTTATCATAAAGCACAACCTCTTAGAACATGTAGTCACAGTGAAATTATATTATTAATTGAATTTGGAAATGTTGTCATTGACTGCAGATTCATTCAAAAGACCAGGAATCATTATGAAGGAGCAGAAGTTTGACTATTCAGTCTGGGTTCTTACACATGTTGCAGTTGATATGCAGGGTTTTTTGTTTTTTCCTTCCTTTTTAAACTAAAACTTTTTATCAAATCAGGAATCAGGGTCGCAATGAAATAAAGGCTATCCCTGAATAAATAATTCTTCAGACAAAAAATAGAAAATTAGGGGGCCTGTTTCCATTTCTAAATTTGTTGTATAGAAACAGGTAATCAAAATTTTTGCAGTTTCAAAGTGACCACAGTTCTGTGGGTTGTGATATATCTCTCCTTAACTACCCATACCATGCTGTTGGAGATCTCTAACATTGTCCATTGGTGTATCATCACACATGGGAACCCTCTCCATGTCTTCATTAGAGCTAGAATAGTCATCTCTTTCATCATCATCATCATCATCATCATTACAGTCAGTATTTTCAGGGGGGTCAGCATAAACCTCAATGGCTTCGCATGACCGTTTCATGCCGAGCAGTGGGTTTGTAGCATAATAATTTGCATCTGATTCATACTTAGCCTGGTTCACTGGCATTGAATCTGTACTTCCAAGTGTTCTATTAGCCATCTTAGAATCAGATATAATTGAAACACCCTCTCTCTGTGTAGTAGCAATGGAAGGTGGTGCTTCTATTGAATTTAAAACACTGCTATTTGTACAAGGCTTACTGGCCAAAGAACCAGTATTTTTAATAGTCAAGTTCATCTGCTGTTCACTTGAAGCAGGAAAATTAGAAGTTCTCAAAGGACTTATGCTATTGCTGTCACAATTAGTTGGTTGATGTTTCTGAGGCTTTACCTCAAATGAAGACTCCTTTACTAAAGTATCTCTGCCATTTGGGGAAATGCCTGTTAATTTCTGTGGCTGTTCTGTTGAAAATGGACTGTAACTAGTAGGTATTTGTCCAACCTTTGATGGATCACTTTGACCTGTATTCTGAGTACCAAGGCTTTTTTCTGATGGTTTTGAGCTAGTTCTTTCACTAGATTTGGTCAATGTACTCGTCACTGCTGGTTTGCCTGCTGTATAATGACTTGTATTATATTGGGACATAGTTTGTGGCTCATGGGGGTTCATCCCAGCTGCACAAGGGCCCATCCCACTGCTTATACTTTGATAAGAAACCTTTGGAGAGTTACAACTCCCTGCAGTTGGGCTAGAGGTTGAGGATGAAGTTGCAATTTGGTTTTGCACTGGACTCTGTAAATTCTTATGGCTATATGTCACAGGCTCAGGATTTCCTTGGTAAGCTGGTGGAGCATTATGTACTGAAGCTGAAACAGTAGTATGGCCTGATAACACAGATGTACAAGGTGGTGAGGATACTGATAATGATGAGTTGGTATTTGTCGCCGAGTAGGGTGACCTCATACCAGTAGGAAGGTCCCTTGTTGCTTGGGCCATGGTAGTTATTGTGGAGGGTGCAGAGTGAGTAGCTGTCTGAGGCTTAGCTGAGACATGTGTCACTCCTTTAGTCGTAACAGCTGCTGCAGTTGACGTCAGTAGACCCTGCTTGGCAGGTTGTGTTATAGGGTGTTTAAGTGATGATACATCAGGTGCAGCAAATCCTGTCATCTGTTGCATATGTGCAGCATTAGGGTTGGAACCCAACTGCATCATTTGGTAAGCCAATTGTATTTGACTAGCATTTGGACCCTGAAGAATCCCTTGCGATGGAAAAGTGTTATAGGCACTAGCAAGGTGTGCTAATGTCTGGGCAAACCTTGGAGCTGGTCCACCAGCTGCTGGTGCAATAGGAACAAAAGATTCAAATGCTGCTGCAACAGCTGGGTTCTGTAAGGTCTGCGGCTGAATCATTTGGAGAGATGTAGTAGCACAGGTTGACGTAGCTGGTGAACTTCTAGTAGTTGTAACTGAAGCACTTGATGGTTGGCTTGTCGAAGAAGGCATCACAATTCCAAACATATATGGATTTTGATATGCAAATTGGCCAAGGTTCCCAGTAGCTACAGCCTGGACACCAGGAAAGGTTCCCTTAGCAGCATTTGGTGCTATGAAAGCCATTGTACTTCCCTGCACTGGAGCTTGATACATTGCACTGGGGAGTGGATATGCTCCTTTATACTGACCTATGTTGAAACTCTGTGGATTTAATGGGAACATCTGGTTTGGTGCGGTTCCTTGTACATACATTCCAGGAACTTGGAAGCTCAGTTTTCCTTGGTTTTGGCTGGCACTTACATCAGATGATATGCTCTGTGACCCATTCATAGGCTGCTGATTGGTACTGACCATGGTAGTGACAGTCAAGGAGTTCTTGTTCTGGGTTTGGCTGAATGTGCCTTGAGAAATTTGCATCTGCTGTGTGGAAGCAGCTACATAAGGGTAGCTTGAAGGAAACATGTTGACACCTGGTGTTGCAGCAACATACATCATACCTGGTTGAGCTTGTATTCTTGGAGTGGCTACTACTGGGTAATTCATTGAAGCAGCAGCAATGGTTTGACTTAAAGTAGCTGTACCAACCTTTCCATCCACAGCCGCACCACTGCTTTGTGCTAAGCCATCACTAGTTTGATCTGTTTGAAGAATAGTTCCTCCTGTTGCACTAGTTACAAATGACTGTGGTCCAATTCCTTGAATCTGGTTATTTTGTGACATGTAAATTGATGATGACACTGTGGCTTGCTGTGGTAAAACTGGATGAGGGGTTTGTTGGTTTGTAGTTGGCAAGTTCCCAGTAGTACAGGAAGTTATAGTAGATGTGCCACTTGGATTTTTTAAAATGGATGAAACAGAGGGATTAAAATTAGATGTCTGGTGATTGCTCATCAATGATGAGGCTGCTGGCCATTGGGAAGGAGGGTTAGAAATGGGAGTAATACCAGCTGAGCTTGCCGTAGGGTATGATAACTGCTTAGAGGATATTGTATTTGAAATATTTTGAGTACTTTTGGTGATTTTAGATTTTGCACCCAATTTTTGTTCTGCCTTTGGCTTTGGTTTAGCCCTTTGTGAAGGTCTCACCCTTGGTTTTGATTTTGTCACTGCCCTTAAAGGCATTTTGACTGCCTCAGTTGAAACTCTAGTTGCCCCATCCAATGGTGAGAATAAACTAGGTAATGTAGGAGTGCTTATGATTGCTGCTACAGTAGAAGTAGTCATCATTGACAAAGAAATTGAAGCATTTGATGCTGTTGGTAAAGTAGTAAATGATGTTGATGTTGCTGTTGATAAGACTGTTGAATTGATACTGCCTGCAAGTGACGTTCCAGGACTTGCCAATGATTTCATCTGTGCTGGCACTATATTTTTTAAAGACAAGCCCTCTAGATGATTCTGATTGGCCTCAGTCACACTCACGGAAGAAGTTGTAACAGCTGACACAGAGGTGGATGTTACTGTACTTGAAATAGGCTTAGGAAAAGAAAACACATTCTGTTCATTGGTTTTGAATGGAAGCGAGCCAGTAGGATGCAAGGGACCTCTGTTTGGCCCTGGATTAAAGAATTTTGAACTACTAACAATACTAGCAAAGCTTGGCAGAGGGCCTTGGTTTGCACCCAGATTATTTGGTACATTTTGGACTGGGCTACTTATCGGAATTGGTGGTGGGCTTGGAATATCAGACAAGGGGCTTGCCACCTTCTTTGATCTTTTCACTTTTGGAGATTCTAGTTTGGGCCGTGAATGACCAATCACTGAAACAAAACACAAGAAATATACCACTGTTTGTAAAGGTAACAAAAATAACAAATGACAAAAAATTCACCATGAAAAGGGATTAATAAAGGGAAGATGTCATACCAAAAAATTCAATAAGAGATAAGGCTCAAGTTTTTGGTTTTTTTTAAATCACCTTTCCAAAATCCAAAGAAAGATTGGGTATGAACTCTGTCTCCTCCCCAAAATCAATCCCAGAATCCAGTGCAAGATGGTGGCACTGTTTGATCTTGTCCCCAAATTGACCCCACAATTCTGTGCGCCACAAGTTTATTTCCAGTCCTCCGCTGAATTTTGGAAAGCAAATTGTACAAAAATTCTGGTTCAACCAGCAAATCTTTAAAATGGTTTAATTAAGCTTTCAGACACTTGTCCACCATCAGGATCAAAAATGGAAAAAGCCTTTTACCGGTATCCATTTTTAATCCAAAAGGCTGATTAAACCATTTTATTAAAATTTGCTGGTTGAAAGATAATTTTTGTACAATATGAAGTTACCTAGCAACATATCAGCTTTAGATTTTCTCAATATTATCACCTTCACAAAATTCCCTACCAGTGCTGCATAACCAACATTTATTGAATACGTCAATTTAATAGTCACATAGTTATACTTTAACTATGTTTCCTTTAACCCAAAATACAGTATAATGCCTTACTATCAGAAGTTTAATCACGTTAAACTCTAGGAAGCCCTTCAAAGCCTTTAAACACTACTGGTCAAAAAATATTTTTGATTTTTAAATTAAGGCTGGTCGAACAATTTATGATTCTGATAGTTTGGACTCATTTGAAACTAGACTACTATTAAAATATGTATAGGTAATTGCATGGAGCCCAGTAAAATTAAGGATTAAGGATTAATTTCACATGTGTAATGTAACCATGCAATTACTTGCTTATAAAATAGTGGGCCAAATTAAATGATGAAAAACTTGATGGAAGCCAATGAAGTAATATGGCCCTCAATTAAACAAAAAGCCCTCCTTGACTGACTAATCAGAATCAAGTTATTTGGCCCTCTATGTTATAACTTTAACAAAAAGAAAGAAAAAGATTGAAACAGCAGGCAATATTAAATCTAACCAAACAATAAAACTGATAGTATCGTTTCAGTACAAGTTATTCTCCATATATACAATTTGAAGCTCCTTTTCAAACAGATACCCTGATTTATACCTTTTTTTGATGTCAGTGTGCCATCAAAAGTTGAAGGCTTGATGGTTTTCTTACTGGTATGCTTCACTGTCTGATTCAATGGACTTGGTGTTAGTTCCACTAATTTATTATTGCCTTTAAGTTGGTTGCTTTCACACAGCTTACAGGACGACGTCTTGGTTCCAAGTTCCTGTAAGTTCTCCTTTCTCTCTTTATTTTGCACACTTGAGTCAAAATTAAACACATGATGGACATAAAATGGGCAATCCAGTCCACATTTGCAGGTTCCATCAGTTTTGAGGTATTCTATGACATTTTCGTAAGACTTCAGACAGCAGTTACTTGGGCTGTGTTTACAAAAAGTATACATTAAAGTTTGGCATTCGAATATTTCGTATAAAGTTAATATATAGTTAAGCTAAAGTTAATATATAGTTAAATTAAATGACAATAATTTACACAAAGTCAAAGAAAAGATTTTCAATTGCTTCAACTTCGTTTATATTTATTCGTTTAACTTTCCTTCAATAACCAACAAACTACTTCATGCATGATAATAGGATTAAAACTATTACATTTAAGTTTTAAAAATCGAACTTCAGGGTACAAATACCCATTAAAATAATTATGAGTTTCCAGGAATCAGGAGTTAAAACAACAGAGCGAAACTGCACATAAGCATTCACGATTGTCGTGTCGTTCATTTGGCTTTTTTGGTTTTTCAAAACATTCGACTTTCGAGTGAACAAAAACAACGGAACAGCTATGACCCCAAAATATTAAACCAAGCGTTAAAGAAGTTAAGCCATGCTTCCAAAATTAAATTAGCTCTTTCTGTTTTTAATACGAACCTGATGTAGTGTACCGAGTCATTTTCTAGGATTCGTTTCCACCCTTCAGGTATTTCTATGTATTTTATTCCATCGTTTTGTCCAGTGGTAGAGGTCTTACCCTTGATCATGGTAATCCATCAACAGACATACGGACCAATCCTAAAGTATTTATGGGCTCTAAAGTTCACACAACGTGGCGGGAACGTGAACAATGCACGAACGAAGGCGCCCAACACATCAATCCCGAAAACCGTCCATATGACGATGTCGGGCAATCAGCCTTCGGGACACATGTGCTTCGATTAAAACAAGCCAAAAGTGATCTCTAAAGCTCTATGGTAGATTAATGAAGGGCTTTCAGACTCAAATTCCAAAGAAGTCCAGGTATTTACATGTGAAAGAGAAGTTCAGCAATTTAGAGAAAACCGCCATGTTGAATTTTGGATTCGTGTCATTACGAGTACAGCGCATGGTCACCGCTGAATGTTTGACTGCTCGCTGGCTACCACACAGGCTACCCGCGCAACAAACACGTGGATTTCAAAAAAGCAAAAAACAGCGATCAACATATGGATCAACATAAACATGTTAGGATAACAGCACAACAAACAAATCAATAAGCAATAATAACAACAACAAAACAAAGGGTTTGAATTCAATGAAAAGAAAATTATGCAATGAGTTAATTAGAAATTTCAGGATATCCCATTCTTTCATTTTAATTTTTTTTCTTTTTCATTCCTTTATGATACAATTAATTTTTGGAACTGTTTTTAAAACATTCTTAATCATTTTGGTGGCAGATTGCAGAATGCAAGACTATCAGGGCCTCAGCTCCCAAATATTTCTATGGCCCAGGGGCAAATCCAGGGATGATTACTGACTAGTCACCCTTCTCCCATAGGAAATCCCATAAAATACACTATTGATAACTCATTAAAAATAATGTATTCATGTTTTATTTTCCACTTCTCGTTGGATTGTTGTAATCCTTATCATTATTTGTGAGTATTCTCTATTGATTTCAAGCCTGTTGCTATTACAGGGGAAGAGCCAAGTGGGCCAAGGGGGTCCTGCTCCCCCATCCTGTTGGTAGTTTTTTAGTGCGCTTGATAGCAAATAGGTTAGTGCAAAAGGTGCTGAATCCATCATTTCCACTCAGCAGTTGTATCAAAGAAGTTCATTGTCATGCTGTAGAAACCTAAACACCTAAGTAGTCATGTGATAAGTTCACATGACTTACCAATGTTCTGAAAACAGGACTTTACCTCCTTCCAGGGCAAAATCCTGGCTATGCCCCTGTATTATTCATTGTTTTGGTTGTGAGTTTTTTGGGTTTCCTGTGATTTCTGGCCAAGCATGCATGCCAGTCTTGAAAGCCACCTACCCTTAAAAATTCTTGGATCTGCCCCTGCACCCTGTAGACAACTATTGTTTTGAACTCTTGGAAATGATAAGAGCTACTCATGTGAATTGTAGTTTGTTCATAGATTCAGAGGGTTGTAATTCCCATTTCCAATTATGGATTTTGGCAAATCTCCACACTGGTGATGAATTTGGAAAATTCCCAGTCTTATGATTTTAGTGCACTCCTCAGGGGAATTATTAGTTCCACTGCAGGCCCATAGGCTGAATTCTGAACAGGGAGTTTCGTATTCCCAAGAGGGTGGACCTGTGTGTCATATGTCTGGTTACAGATTACAACATGACGGACAATAAACACGCATGTGCTAGCTTTGTTTGGAATGTTTCCATTTCCTGCCAAAATGAGATAGGGTACCCAATAGACAAGTAACCAGACTGAAATGACAGACGTCAAAGAGGTTACAACTTATACTCACTTAGTCTATAGTCAGTACTACCACTTTTTCTCAATTTTGTGTATCTTGGGCTCATTTTGAATTTAACTTCATTTTACTTTTATAAAGAGCCAAAAAAGAGGTCCAGACCAGACCTCAACAGCACATGGGGGTTCGTCTGAACCCCCCTAGTGTACGGGCCTGCACTGCAGTACACAACTGCAGGGACTACATGGATGGAGAGGAGGGGGGCTATAGGTGGATGTAATGTTTATAACATTGTCATTGTGATGTTGATGTGCCAACCACTAAAAACAATACATTTTGTCACATTGCTTTTGTTGGATGATCCAATAGATTTTTGGTTATTAATTTAAATGACAATTAACCACAACAAAATATGTCATTGTATATCTACATATGGCTCCCCACTTGTTTTCCAAATCTACTTTGATTATAACACTTTCAAAGGTGCTCCACAATCCCTGTCAAACCTTAGCTGCCCCCCACTCAAACCTTAATTGATTTGCTAAATCTGAATTAACAGAAAAACACTTAGAGCAGTCAGCTTTGCCTTTCCACTATTTTTAACAATGACTTTGTATTCCTGTCAACACTAATTTTCAATCAGAAATTTGTCTGAATGAACCATTTTTGTGACACAATCATTGCATCCTTGAAATTACAGTCAGGATTCTATTGGTGCTTTTTTTGATTGATTCATTAATATTTAAAGCAGCTTGATTTAAAACCACTATATACCATTTAAAAAATGTATCCACTTTAAATTATTAATATCTATGTACACATCTAAGCTTTATACCCAATTCAGCTTAATTCTAATTGATCATATATTAAACTAATGACTTCCAGTAATTCAGACATCAAAAACAACAGCCTTGACTAGGTATGATTTATGAACTTGGATGATTGATGCATGGATAAACACAAATGCTAAATAAGCACCTGAAAAAGAAAAAGATCAAAAGATATTTTAAAATTAGCAGTCCCTGTAGATGATCCTGGTCTTTCAGATACCAAGGGAGGAGTTACCTTTGCCCTGCCTCCCCCATCTCTCTCTTACCAAGTCTTTGTTTAAGGATATTAAAAGTCACAGAATACAACAAGCTGTCTTGATGTTTGCAGGTTAAATTTATATGTACCACATACAAAACAAAATAATACCTTTTTAGCATTACCGGTAAATGCACTTACCAAAGAAAAAGATAAAATTGAATGCCTCTGGGAGAAGACCATTACAGAGAGCCATGACCAGGAAAATGGCAGTCAGCTGTTCTGATAGCTTTATCTTACGTCCTGTCCAAGACAAAACATAATTTGTGATAATTAGATATAAGTTAAAAGGAATGTTGCTTTTTTATATTCTAGGATGGGGTGTAGTTAGAGTGGTCCTAGGGTGTTTGTAATCCCCTCTCCTCATTGGGTATTGCATATGTTTTGTGCAAAAGAGAGTGAGTAACCTCCCAAATAAAATGTCCTGCTGAAGTAAATGTCCTTGCCACCCCAATCTTGCTGCAGGCAATTCATGGCATTTGGCCTATATTTCGAGAACTCCCTTCAAACAAAATCCCTCATTCTTATGAAAATACACACCATTGTCACACAATTTCCCCTTAAATTAACATATTAACATCTACATGTGCTATGTGCTTACCTAGAGCTTGTGTTTGGCAACCAACATTATTTAACAAGCAAACCATTGCCATGACAACCACAGTAATATAAATTTCAAGGTTGAAAAGCTGACAATTAATTCTTGGTGGAAAGAGAAAGTATTTATGTTAGAAACCAATCCCTTGGTAGCTTAGATACTATTTGGGAGAAGAGAGGGTCATCCGAATTTAAGATATTTGAAATACAGTTTTTAATATTCCTAAACAAATATTCAAGATTTTATTTGGAAAAACTGACCCCTCCCTCCCTCCCTCAATCCATTCACATACACTTCCTTTACACATAAACTCTTCTTGCATTCAAAAGAGATACTATGGATGTCAGCAAACTGCCAAACCAAGACAAAAAAAGCACATCATTATTACGTTTCATAACATCTACTGTCATTATTGATGTTGTCTCTATTAATTTTTACCTCTAAATTCCCTTGCAGTTTGCACATGGGAAAATCACTACACACTCAGTTTTAAGGCTAATTTGCTGAAACTTCCAGGAAAAAAAACTGAAGCAATATCTCTGCCCATTTCTATGATTTAGTCTAACTTGAGATCAAAATTCGTCCATAGAAGCTTTTCCTCGGCTATAAGTTCTACCTTGTTTACTAATGCAGGGGTGTCAATAGTTTTGAAAGTAAGAGGCTATGAATGAAAAGTAAACGTCTGCACTCAAATGCGAGCCCTGGAGGGAAACAACTAAACTTAAACTTTTACATTTTCAAAGTAGCCGGCGGTCAGAAGTTAAGTAAACGGCAGTTTATCGCCGGTAGCCGGCTTCTATTGACACCCCTGTAATGTACATTTTCCCAGGGATGTAACCACAAAGGAATGTAGAGGTAAACATCAACATTCTTAGGCACGACAATAAATATTATGACATGAAATCCCAACGTGTTTTTTGTCTCAGTTCGGCAGTTCACTGACATCCGTTGTACAAGTCAGTGCAATTTCTGTTTGAAAAGAACTTTGAGCAACACTGAATTTGCAGCCTGATAAATTTATGATAATGCATGTTATCACAAGTTGGTGTTAAGACAACAGGTCATCTGTTAATCTATTAACCTTAATCTTTTAAATTGTTGCTTGTTTGCATGATATTTCATGGCAGCCATTTTGGTGGTGTCTAACAAAAGATCTTTTTTTAATCCATGCAGTATCTTTCTTGGGAATGGTTGTAAACCATTGGCAAATTTAGTGGGAGGGTGTTGGGTGTACACCCCCTAAAAACAGGAAAATTCCCTTCTGCTCTACTATTGTGCCACTTTCACTCACAAACACTACAGGTGTACACCCCTCTAAAGACAGAAAAGTGCCCTTTGGACTGTAATAGTTGCCCCTTTCACAGGAACACCCTCCCCTGAAAAAATTCCTGGATCTGCCCCTATAAACAAGCAATTATGTTTCAAATATCACAACTGTGGTGAAACTATTGTGTTGCTATTTTTAATTTTATCGCAACTCATGTTCTCACATGAATGGATGAAACACAATAGAAATTTGAACTTGCATGGACTTGCAGTAATGTACAACATTACAATATCATTGTTAAAATCTCTGGATGGCTATCATTTGAAAACTAGTCTTGCCAGCTCAACACATTTACTCACATTTGCATGGCTAACAGCACAGTACAGACCAGTACAATGGCATAATTCACCTGAAAATACCAGAGGTTATAACTAAAGTTCCTGGATACACTATCACAACTTGGAGCATCCCTTGGAAGTTGAAAAAACTTTGCCAGCGACCTTACAGCTACAGGCTGGACAAACTGAAACTGGGTCTGCTGGGAGGCAAGTTTTTTCGTGAATAATTCATCCTTTAGTCGTTGATCTTGGTGGGTTATTAAGCTTATTTGTTTGGTGGGAGTAGACAGCTTTGTATCATCATTGTATAGACTGCCATTATTTATCTTCACATAGTAGCTATCCTCTTGGTCTTGTCTGGTTGAGGGTTCTTCTAGATATGGGGGTAGTAGTGGATCATTATCTCTGGAGTCTGACATTTTTATCAGCAAAATTTTAGGATCCTAGATCTTAAATCAAAACAAAGATATAAATTCTAAAAAATTACACAACAATAGCAAAACGAGAGATAAAAAAATTATTTAATTCATACTGTTCATAATTTTTGTCTTTTTTTCTGAAATGTTGCTATTTCGGTATAAATAAATGCGAAACTATAAGCTTAAAAAGAGAATTAAGCTTAAAAACGAAATAAAAATTTTAAAAACGCAATATTTGTTTTTCAAATTTATGTTCAACGTTTTTCAAGAAATGTGGTCCAAACTTTGAGTTGTATTGAAGTAAGAAACGAATAGACATTGAATTAAACTACATAACTTTTAAACTTTACTCTCACTGATCTTATTACCTCATCTAGTGTCCAAGATGGCGATCCTCCTTGTTTACTCCTCGGACCACAGGAATCCCATAAAAACGTTTTGCTCTCCTCAGGCGATAAAAAATAATCAAAATAATATCTCGCATGTTTCTGCCGAAAAATACAGCTTTATTGTAAGGAGCTTTATGTTTTTCTGAATCCTTCATTCCTGAACTATAATTACATATTTTTCGATATTCAAAACCTGGATGTTTATTCCCGTCCCCCCTCCCTCTAAGTATTTGTTTTTGCCGGATCAGAATTCCGATCAACCAATACTAAGTACTAAGGTAGTCAAGGGCTAACACATGTACAGTATCTCTGATGTGGCTTGATTTTCAACATCAAAGGGCTGTTCTTCTTTGGTGAAATTCTTCAAAGATGGATCATAACGAGGTATGTAAGTCAGAATTTCAAAACTGATGACTTTCTGTGCGAATAACTTTGAAACTACGCGTTGTTTTCTTGGTGGTGTTGCATGGAGACATGAAAGTTATCTTGTAACAAAAGCCTTTCATACGGGACGACCTTTGGAACCGAAGGATTTTTAATAAGTTAAATGGCATTTGTGGTTGGAACTCTGTTGTGTCAAAAAAAATAAAGATATTTCGATGTAGATGTGTTCTCTGACTCTCTTAAACCGTAAGTCATTTATAGTTTATTTGTTAACCTATTTTCACTTATTGGGAAACTATTGAAATGTGAATTTTATATCAAAGAAATTTGTACCAATACGATTCTTGCCGAAACTAAATTCAAACTGTTATTCCATGACTATGAAGAGGAAAGCGATTAGGGAAGATCTTGTAGTAAATCGTACATTGGGAAACATAAATTTATTTGATCTATTGTTTGGAAGGAAAGGCTTTGCTGATGCAATAGTAAGCCGTTAAACAATAACAATTAAGCTTAAGTGATATTTTAATGGAATATGAACTGGGGTGGTAGATTTCGAGTGAAATACTGTTCACAAACTCAGAAAAAAACTTAGTTTATCTCGATGAATCCGGATTTCGTCAAAGAAACAACTGAGTAAACAAAGAGTGTTGTTTTCGTCTACAACTTCTGCTTTTATAATGGCTTCTTGTAAAACGGATTCAGGTGTGGAAGGACTCGCGTGAAACGTTAGATCTGCCAGGAGATCTTTATCTAAAGTAATATGTATTTATTATAAAGACATATTTAAGATAAATATGTCTACACAAGCGCATACTATCTTTTCGAAAAAGTAATGTCTAAAAAAAGTTTTTTAAAAAAATTTGGGGGATGGTTCAATTTTGTCACCGACGTAATGTAAATGATCGCTTTTTCCGCATTTTTTAATGAGTATTTCGTCGCTCTCCCCTTTGTTTGGAAGTCTTTCAAACCAACCATTTAGACAAACCAAATATCTTACACGAGTTCAGAGTGTTTATTCAGGTTTAGCTGTAGCGCGACGCTTTGGGACGATACTTGACAAGTGCCAGAAATGAATATTGTTTTGCCGGATAGTTCACTAGTTTTGTAGTGACAGACAACTTGTCCCTGATTGAACACGAAAATGTCAATCCCTTGAGTTTTTCTTTAATGTTATTTTTCATATTATAGTTTATAAGTATTCAAGTGCAAAATCCAAGAACTCATCTGAAGAATAGATGGACATCTTTCACAGACTATGAAATAGCCATCTCTGTAAGTACCAATTGTTTACAATTTAATGTCAGACTAGAGGTGAACTCTAGCTATTAAATAGAAAATTATACAAGAAATTTAAGATATTTAGGTCTCAGTTGTAAATTATGACACAGCCGAGATAAGACAGCTACTTGTTCAAGTAAAATAATGTGAAGATATGTTTTGCTTTTGATTTTGACAGACAAATAGCAGGGCGTTTGCACTACAGCACTCAAAAGTACGTAGAAGATTCTCCGAATTTGAATGGATGAGAAGAACGTTAGCCAAAAACAGCTCCATATCGACGTAAGTGAAGGAAGTGTTTGATAGATTTGTTATGGATCGATTAGATTGAGAATTTTCAACTGTTGTGCAACATCCAAGCACCGTGTAACCTTCTCTGGAGTTCTTGGGCGCAACTGACCTATACAACATTTATATAGCCATCTCTTCAGCTGTTTCGCGCAACATCCAAGCACCGTGGAGCCATCTTTGCAGCTGTTGCGATTTTCATCCACATACCATGTAGGCGTCTCTAAAGCTCTTGTGCGCTAGTGACTACATCGTTTTTACATCTCTGCAACTTCTATGCACAACATCCACGCACCGTGTAGCCATCTCTTTAACTTCATGCGCGTAACTGACATACCTACTAAAATTTGTCGTCAGTAACGTTGCGTGCAATAAAGTCGAGACCTTTAGTTGCAATGCAGAGCCTGCAATCTTTCAAAAGAATTTGCTATGCAGTTCGATATTGTTGTAAGTAACAACGTTTTCTGACCACAGCTACACAGCTATTATTATGTCTTTGTGGTTCCTTCATTTTAAGACTCGACTAATTTTATTGTTCCATTCCAGTAATCCTCCCCCTTTACCAAACAAAAGGTTCTTAGGCAGATTTAATCAAGACTTCTTGGAAAAAAGACGAGTTTCACTGGAAGAATTCCTAGCAAGGCAAGCGGTGATGAAATTGTTATATCGTTGATTTTATATCTTAATCAATTGAAACAGCGATTTTTCTCGGACGATTCCTGTCCCGTGTTCCTAACATACTATCAAAATATCTGTTTTTATTTGATCGCCCTAACTCCACTTAAGGTGACTGACTACTAGTGGATTTTATATTTAACTTTTTTTAAAATAGCATTCAATTTTAACGGAAATTTAATACTGATTTCAAATATGAACAGAAAAATAGGGTGTCCCGAACTAGTTTTTGAGATAATCAAGCTTGAATGGATGGGTGTTTATAAGTTTTGGAAGCGAAAATCTCGTCCGAAGTGAGTAGGGAAAAAAATTAAAGCTCAAAAGATAATAGATGTACGAAGACAATATTTGGACAGAGGTTAACCGGTATATCATTCTACAACATAACATAAATAACTAGACAAGATAAGAAGATGAAAATACCTGCTTGTGGGCTCAGAAACTCAATTCAATAGTAGCCAGCCACCTTAATCGCGGTCCCAATAATTTCTTGAGGTCTTTGGTCAGGATTGAGAAGACGCATATTGTGCGAATAAAGTTGGCAATGTTTCTTTTCTTATTCTTGCAGAGTTGTCAGTATAATAACCTACCTATCAGAAACAGCGTTGCATCTTTTCCTTCAAAGTAATTTGACCGTAAAAGAGATCGAGAGAGTCCTAGAAGGCAAGGACCGAAGAGACGTGACAGAGATCATTTTTCAAGAAAATAAACTGAACGACAGATTAGCAAGAAAAGGCAGTGAACACACGAATGCGGACAGCGGTTTCTCTGGTAGTAATAATCTCGATAGGCATATACCGGGTATGTATGTGAGTCAACGCTTAGCCATGCTTTTTTGTAGAAGGGAGGCTTCTATTCCGGCTTGTACCTTCTACCGGCGTTGCCTTGGCCTCCCCCCCTAAAGAAAATAAAGTTTCTGAGCTACACGAAATAAAGAACTGTCTTGCAGACCAACTAAAGTTAAATAAAGAGCTGTGCGCCAAAATCCGTTCAAACTTTGATCGTGTTATTTTGCGAAAATGTTTTTTTTTTTTTTCCACGTGCAATTGACCTTTATCACTATAACGTCACATCAAAACAATCTACATTGTTTAAACGCTAAGGATCATGGTCGTGGGAGGGGGACAAAACAGTAACAACACAAAGGAAATCGATATGAAATGCGGTTTGTGGACCGTTGAAAATTAGGAACGTACAGCCACCAAATACGGTAAATATTGTGTATTATACATTAGTACATCTTATAATTGGAAGCAAGACAATTTGAGAGTAAATTTTTCTTAGCAGAGCGAATTTTGTTCAAACCTATTCTTCTGGACGATTCTGTCCTCCTCATAAACAAGCCGTTGTAATTCAAGTGCATGTAACTGCGCATTAATGCCAGACACTCTTGAGGTCATAGATTTCCTTACACAATTCTGATTACTGATATCAATTATCTACAGATTGTGTATTACATTGTCAAGGTCTTGGTAACGGCTGGAGCTCAGGATGTACGAATATGTTCTATTGTTCACACACCAAAAAGAAGCTTTCTTGCTTGGCCTGTCGAAGAAAAAGCCTTCCTTTTAACGCTGCTTCTGTCCTGCCAACGGGACAGTTAATCATCGCAGAAGATACACAAAATACTGTGAATAAAAATGACTCGAATGAATCCATTAATAGCTCAAGTGAACGCTGTCCCGAAGAAAACTGTACAAGATGCAACCAATATGATGCCGATGATGAAAACGATGCCAATATCGTTGATTACGACATCATTAACACCAAGAAAATTCGGTTAAGAAATTGGTTGTCCAAAGTGACACCTGAGAGTGAAGTGGAAACAGATAAAGATAACTGCAGTCTACCTGCTGCTGTTACGAGATCCATACCCGAATATGACGTCATAAGTGTGCCTTGTTCGAGCAGGGGCGCCAAGACCATGTCTTTACGAAGCACGAATAATATGAGTGAGGATGGAACGTTTGAAAATGATTCCAGCGATAGTTCACAATACAGTGTAGTGCATTCAACGATTGGTGGACTTGAATTGGGAAACTACAAGTTGTTGTGTGAGTCTTCATCGACGCTAAGTTCGGCGGGAATTTACAGAACTTATGACGTTGTAGAAATGGTGGAATTGAAGTGAGACGTGTTGAATCACGGACCGAAATTATAAGCGGAAGTTTTTCTGCGTCTAGAGATGCCGCAGGTAGTTTTTCCTGTCAGCAGAGTCACTCTAGAGTATAAAAATATACATAGTAACATAAAATAATTTATTACACATTTAGGATCGATATCCGTGTGATAAAGCCGTGAATAAAATCCATATCAGTAAAGTGATACGATATAAAAATATTTTTGTGTGTTATAATTATATTGACCCTAAATGTGTAATAAAGAAATTATGACATGTTAATTAAGAGCAGCTCTTAACATGTAATAATCTTTATAACTGTTTTGCGCGCATCGTAACTTTTCCGACTGAGAGTCGGAAACTGCAAACCAAAGAACAAAGCCTGAGTATGACTTTATTGTTTAGTAGTGATTAGACAGAGCGCAATCTTGAGTTTCTCATTCATGCAACCAGGGAAAGCTATGATTGTAAAGCTATATATTTTTAATATCACATGTTAATGTACGAATACTTTTTCTGAAAACGCTGCCGCCCAAAAGCGCATCTGCCAACAGCAAGAGTTTTAAAAACTATTGTTCCTGGAGAAGACTGCGAACCTGATAAAAACCAGACGCAAATTAAGCAAAAGCGAAGTATAGAGAAATACTTTGCTCTTTTTATATTTTTAAGACATTTTTTAGTTATTTGTGGTGTTTGGTGCACTTCAGGAATGGTGTTTTAACTAACTGCGATTTTTTCGTCTTTTAACCTTCCTTCCCTGCGGAAGAAGTTCTACGTCAAAAGAGATTTTTCTAGCAGGGATTTCTCCTGGTTAATAGAATACCTTCCTGCCTGGTCCTACCATGCTTTAGCTACAAAGCATTTGCAGCCTTGCAAAACTTAGTAGTTTCCTAAACGTTCTACTAGTGCGCCCATTACGCGCCATTCTGCGCACCTATTTAACCATAAGGAATGGAGTTTTATGACTTCGTTCCGATGAAAACAAAATGCATAAATACAAGCCAAGCGTAACTGAACTTTCTACTTTGCGAGCGTCTACACAATCTGAAACCAATGACTAGATTAAAAGATCATTGGTGACGACGCTAACTAAAGACAATAAAGTAATTTTATCTTTTTTATTAATGCATCAAGTTGTGAAGTTAATATGCATGACTGAAGACAACACTCTCTCTTGTCAGGTAATCAGTGCTAGACGCGATCTTTAGTTGATAGTTTTTAACGAAATTGAAGCAATAGTATTGTACCCTAATCTCATTACAAAAGGACCTAAATTAGTTAAGTGTGGAACAAAATTCTGATTTTATTGAATGCCAGGTTTTCGAGCGACTTTTATTACTGTCAGTGGAGCTTTTGAAAGTAGTGATATTGTGATGCGCGTTCTTAGAAAAAAAGATGCAGGCATGGGGTTTATTCTTTTAAAACAATAGATTAGTAAGTTCAGAGAGGTGTCATGTCCCTCACCAACAAAATCTGAAAGTAATAAGTAATGGAAGCCCAGCACATCTTTCCAACTGAGGTGAAACATTAGCCATGATAAAACTGATGTAGCGCATCCACGCGACCAATGGGCAGGAAAAACAGAGCGTTTACCTACTAATCCCAGCCACGCCCATTGATTGTTACAAGACGCGCTGTGTTCTGCGTACCCTGCTCACAGAAGTTTTCTTTTTTTTACCTGCGGTTCAGGTTTCCTGGGTCTAAGATTAGAGCCTTTTCAGCTACTTGGTACCTCTTACAGTGCATGGTAGTTACATATTCTTTCCGATTTAATGTGGAAGTGGATATAATATAAAAACGACTTAATCAATTAGCCTGACTAATAACATTCTAACACATTTGCTAAAACGATTTCCTGTTCGGTTTTAGCTTCAACACTCAATGGATCATAAGTTTTAAGTGTTTTCTTCTTTACTCTCTCGCGTTCAAAACTATTCTTCTTAAGAGAAAACTAGGAAAAGTTTTCTGTCTTCTGGTTAAAAATTAAGTAAGATCAGTTTTAACAAAGATTGAAGTCTTTGTTATTGCAATAGATCTCAATAACCGGTTCAGTTCAGTCTTAATTGAGTTTGGAGATGATGTCATAGCGGAACTAGCACATCTTGAATACTGGATTTCCGATACCGATTGCATGAGGAAGATCTCTATGTCGGCTTAATCCAATCTTATTTACGGCAGCGCAATCAAGGAAACTAGTAATTTTAGACACTGTTTGAAAATAGCATTAATGACAAGCATGCAGGCAACGTTGCGCAACGCTCAACAAAGTTGCGCGGAAATAATTTTATAACAAATAACCAGGTTATGAATTGCTTTTTTTAGTTTTAATCAAGTTTCGTAAAAGTCTAATCTTTCGTCCAGGAAATGATCCTAGAGGAATCGAATGCTTGGAAATATCCTTTATTCGATCTGCTAAGACACTTAAAAAGGGCACTTAATTTGATGCGCGCGTAAGTCTGATTTTTGAACGCCAACAAATTAAGGAAAAGTTTTGTTAACAAGCTACCACACTCGATTTACTAATCTTTTCAAATTAAAGCGTTTTCAAAATTTTATTGAAAAGTTTCGAAAAACAGCTTTTAAAATCAATAGCTGTGAAAAGTTGTAAACTTACTAAACAAAAGGCGCGTCTCTTGGAATTATCTAACCGTGTGAGTGACAACCTTTTGGTAAACAACGTTAATTGTGTTCTCAGTTTGGTATTGTTTAACAATAGAAATCAATTATCCCACCTCCTTTTGAAGACGCGTATAAATAGGGAAGGAAGCTCTTCCATCAGCACACTTCACTCAGATCGTCCTTGAGTTCACAACAAGAGAAAGCGAGTAAAACCAGTTACAACCTAAAGCGAACATGAAGACGCCTGCTAAGAGTTCATCGGAATGCGACAATGGCTGCCCACAAGCTCGTAAGTAAATCAGTTTAACAATTAATAAACTGATTAGAGAAAGAAATTGGATTTGATTTTAAGTGAAAATTGTTGACTTCGCACACGTGTGTCTCGCTCTAACTAGATTTCCTATGTCTTTCACAGCTAACCGAAGTCGTCAGAGGCGTAAAAGAACCTTCTTCACCAACGAACAACTCCACCGCCTTGAAGAGGTTTTCCAGAAGGAGAAGTTTCCTGGTATTACGACGAGAGAAGAACTCACTGAAGAACTTGGCATCAAAGAAGATAGAATTCAGGTATAGATGTGTATTTGATTTTGAACGCGTATCAAACTTAAAGTCAAAATCGCACGTCAGCTGTGATCTAAATTTGGGTTTCATCTCGTTTCAGGTGTGGTTCCAGAATCGTCGTGCCCGCTGGCGTAAGCGAGAAATCAAGAACAAACCAGCATCATCAGCCAACAAGCCTCATCATCCCATCACAGCGTGGCCTGAGAGCAGTTATCTTACACACCCTCAGACATTCACCGGCTTCACTTCGTTTCTACCGTTTGCTAATTGGACCTATCAAGGCAGTACTGAGGAGGAATCGCCAGCTTTGGCGTTTCAATTTCCAAATCCACTGCACGCATTACCTCTTCCACTACTGGTTCCATCATCAGTCAACAGTAAATCCAGTTCGCTCAGCTCCTTGCCAAATCCTTCACCGACAGAATCTACAGAGAACTCAGAATCACTCAAGTCCTGTAGATTTGAATCTGACGTCAAAGATAAGTGTAGTAGATCATCTCATGCATCATGTCAGGTACCACCATCTTGCATGGGTCGTAGGATCCATAACTCAGATGAGTTTGACGCTGCTATTGGGCTATTAAGTGTATTTGAACGACAGGACTAGTAGGAATTATTCATATTCTTAAGATTTTTTATCGTTGTATTATACCAATTAAGGATTGCTTGGTAAACATTCTTAAAACATTGTATATTGTTGATACTATAATGCTTGTTGTAATTTGAGAGATTTTGTAAATAATTTGATTTTGAGATTTGTTAATAAAAATATTGAAAGTGGATTAAATTGTAGTGATTTTTTTTCAATGTTATTTACCTTGTTCTTGTTAGCTAAAAAAGTGAGGCAGGATTACAGGGGAGGGAGGATCGAAAGAAAAATGGTAACATACTGAAAAAACAAGTCGTGGTTCATGAAAAAACTGAAAAAATCCATTGATGCAAAAAATGGACATTTGGAGCAAATCGTAATTTTAGCATTAAACTAATTTTCATTTAACTTTGATGCGAAAAAAGACTGTTCACTTTTGCTACTATTTACTCAATAGAACTTCCTTTCTTCACGTGAACTGGAATGGAATTTTTTTCTAAATTTGCGGCAGTCTTTTCACTACTACTTCTTGAAACTATTCGAAGCGGACTGTACATTAAATGTCATCCCAAGTTTGGCCGAAAGGAAGGATGAATTTTTACCTCATTTTTCAAGTGTGCTACCCACCCCCTCCCCCCTTTTACCAGTCCATCTCCCAGAATGCATTGAGAATGGCATTAGTAAAGACCTTGATCGACAACATCAGGTGAAATATTCTTCACTTTATTTGCTAAGATAAATGGTTTTAGTAGCCTGATCACCTCAGTATCATTCCCTGAAATAGGGCGTATCACATGGACTTTAAAAATGATGGAGTAATTGGTTTATTAGCGATGGAATTATCATGATTCGAGACCACGTTTCTGCACCAGGAATTGGTTGCTCAGTAAGATAATTTGAAATCTGTTTAGCTTATTGTTTTGATTGAATTTATTGCTTTATTTTTATCGTTGATCGCTAAAATTTGCTATCTGGAATCCTTTATTTGTTTTTTACAGTTGATATTCTTATGTTGTGTCTACAGTCTTTCGAGCTTGAAGTGAAAAACCCTCGCACACACATCGATAGAGGAAAAGCTCTGTACACTGACTATGAAATTGAGGTTAAGGTAAAGCTCTATTAAACGTTTTTCTCTTTGATCTGGTTGAATAAATATCATTGTCAGTCTTCCTGTTAACATATTAGGCAGATATATTAGGAATATCATGTTGTTCTTTAATGCTGCTTTTGTGAGCTTTTACGTACGCCCGTGGTGGACTCTTACTACGTAGTAAGAAGTTTGAGTCTTGTTTTGATTAGATCATGAACGAAGTATTTGGTTTGTGTTTCTTTTGACATATTGGATTACAAGACAAAACCATTGCGTCACGCTACGGATAAGCTTACGCAGCTTACATCTCAGACATTGAGTCTTTTCTACGTTTGGTATAAATACTGAATATATAACAGGCTTCATTATACACCTATTTCAAAAATCGTTGTCGCAGCTGAAGGCAACAGTCAACACTCCAAGACTGCAAAGGATTTCGGTAATTTTTTTCAAAATTAATTATCTAGAGCATATTTTGGTTGCAAAATGCATGGCCCACAGCACTTTCTGTCACATTATAGAACTGACAATATCTGTTGAGCCCACCATGCAAGATCATTGCTGTTCCAATAAAATGTATTGACAATGCAGAATCATGATCAATGGCATGGTTTGTCTATATCCAGCATGGCACATTCCTTAATACAGTAAGCCTTTCTTCAGGTAATGAGTGAGAATGGTGCATTCTGGTATGGCTTGGGTGCAACAGAGTGGAATAAATGTTGCACTCTCCCTCACATTCAGGAATTATAAGTTCATAAAAGGAATTACTAGAATATGCTATGCTCTGACCCTAGTTAATACATCTTGAAATTCCAAATCTAGTGCAGTGGGGGAATGAAAGAGTTTTTTTGTGGAACTGCTCCCTTTATTAACACAATCATGTACATCTTTACCTTTAAAAATTGTATTATATCATGTGTGTTGTGTGTGTTCTTTTTGTTCCAGACAAATCATCCCTCCTTTCCTTTGTTGTACTCCAAAACACGAAGGCGCTATTCAGAGTTTGTTTGGTTCAGAAACCAACTTGGTCTTAATGACATATTAACAGTGTAAGTATGTTTTAATCAGACAGGGACTTTAATTCAGTTGGTGCAAAAAGGTCTTTAGTTACATAGCTTTCTGAATCACTTTTGTTTCTCAAGCATTTTCAATTTTTTATTCTTTTTTTTATAGTACTGCACCAAAACTACCTGGAAAGCAGTTGATTGGAAGGTTTAAAGAAAGTTTTCTTCAGGAAAGAGCTGATGGCCTGAAAAGATTTTTGAAAAGGTAAATTTGTATACCTACAGCAATTTTTAGACCAAAGCCCTCAAACCATAAAATATATGAACACTAGTTTGTCATGGATTTTTCCAAACAATGTGGGGAAGCACAGGAAAAATGATATCCAGTCTTTTTTGCAAATTGTACTATGTTTTTCTCCTTGAAGCTATCCTTAGGCAAAGCACTGTCCTGTTTTGTGAAGCAATTTATTACTGAGCTCAGTTAATGTAAACCTTTAAGTTGATTTTAAAAAATTACTGAGCTTGCATGGTAAGTTTGAAGTTTGCCAATGAAGTTTATTGTGAACTTCCAAAGTACAGCTTAAACTTCAGAACTTCTGAATGAATTTTGGAACCCACTTGTCAATGGTTATGAGATCTAGAAACACTATGCAATGATGGAAAAGTTATATGTAAAAGTTTCTTGAATACTCTCCTTATGAATTTTCACAGGATTGTTGCAGAACATTCCTACTTGCAAGAGCCTTCACTGCAGTTATTTCTGCAGACCAATCTTTCAGTCTCAGAGATGGAACACTATATGAAGACAAGAACTACTGGGGCTATAAAATCATTGATTACAAAGTTACACACCAGAGGATTAAAAAGACGTGAAAGGAAAATCTTGACAAAACAGCCAAGCAATGAGTATCCACCAACAAAAAAGTTAGTAACAAAATCTTAATAGACCTTTTTCAAGTTCTCAAAATACTATTGTGAACCCTTGATCATAGACTTGTACTCAGGGTTAGCCTCATCCCAGTGTCAATAAGCACAAGTATGGATGACCAAATAAGTAATGCACAATTTCGACAAAGCAATCACTTTAAACTCTGTGGACATCAAATCAAACACATGTCTAAACAAAAATGAGGCTGTCCTGAGCAACCGAGAACTAGAAACTGGAGTATTAAGATTTAAAAATGGTGATGTCGATTCAAACAGCCAAAATCACTTCTTTGTGAAAATTTAATTTGAAAAGCAAAGTCAACTTATGTAGATTGATTTGGTTCTGTATGATATTACAGAAATTTGAGACATTATGTTGGAGGGCGTGGTTGGTCTTCTCAGTATGGAGATGGTTACTATTCCTTACCTTTTGGGTATAAAGATGAAACCAGACTGGATGGAAAAGGTGAGTCCTTCTAACATTCCTCAAATTTTCTGTTGATATATTTTAATGATATTAAGCAGAAATAAAAACAATTGTATTTGAATTAAAAAAATGGCTTCATGGGAACTGTTCTTTTGCATCCTCAATCCAATGTTGCAGGGAAAAGTGAAGTCTGAAAATATTTTTTAATTGAATTTGTTTTAGATGTACGTCAGCACAGTCACACCCTCAATGCTGGGGCTCTTCCTGGAGGAAAATTAACTTTACCAACCATACCTGGCAGTATCGATGATGGTCTTCCTTGCAGTGGTAGTGAACTCACCACAACTGATGACGAAGATTATGGCCATCTACAGCCTTTAAGTGCAAGCTGGCATGGTTCTCAGCATGACCAAGTTGATTTTATTCTGGATGATTATGAGATTATTCCAATTGACATTATTTCTCAAATTGAGAAGAAACACCAAGAAGAAATTTCTGGTCTTGGGTACTTGGATTTAACCACGACTACTGAGCAGTTAAACAGCTACAGCAATGAACAATCTTGTTTTGATTATTAATCACATCACATTTATAGTGACCCAGACAAATCTGACACTTGTTTTTTTTTTTTTAGCCTCTGTAAATCAGAAAATTTGCTATCAAAACTTGAAGCCATCTAAATTTTAAATAACTAAAGGCAAAACTAGAATTCTGAAATTTTGGCTAGATGCCAGGCTGTGTAAATATGAAAATGGACATACATCCAGCCTTGGGGGGGGGAGGGGTTTCAGGGGTTTGGAAAGAACCCCCCACGTGCTGTTGAGGTACAGTCTGGACCTCTTTTTGTGGCTCTTTAGAAAAGTAAAATGAAGTAAAATTGAAAATGAGCCCAAGTACACAAAACTGAGAAAAAATTATTTTACTGACTATAGACTTATACTCCATTCACACCAGAACCGTGCTCAGTTAAACTTTTTTTTTCTTTCTTCTATACTAAGAAGCCATTCAACTCAATTGGAATCAAACTACCTGAAATTTATGTTGTGTTACACAAACAACAGTTATATGCAGTTTTTGAATCAAAGTTTGCCTTTTGTTTGCGGATAGTTTTCTAAACCTGTTTAATTAAACCACCTTTAACCATGTTTAACCATCGGTGTGAATGCAGCTTTAGTCAAGTTGTAAGCTCTTTGAAGTTTGTTGTTTCGGTCAGATTTCTTTTGTGTTGGGTACCCTGCTGATCTCATTTTGGCAGGAAATGGAGAAATGGTCCACCGTATTGGAAAACAACCCCCCCCATTCAGAATTCAGCCTACAGGATTGTACATGATGTAATTATTGCACAAGATTTGCAGTGAAAGATCTTGGCATATACTTTCCAGACTAGAAAGCTTTGAATAACATCTTTCTCAAATTAATATCACTTATTGCCTAAATATTCTTATGAGGTGAAAAGAATCATTAGAAGATAGAAACAGGTAGTGAGGGTGAAAAGAGAAACCCCACAGGGTCGTAGCACTGAAATGTTTACTGAGGCAATTGACCATGGAAGGTGGGAGCAATTAACTAGGGGGGTTTGGGGTCTGAAAAATTAATAAAAATAATAATACTGAAATTTTACCGAGGCAACTGCCCTGAGCATTTCTCAGTAAAACTATTCCATTATTATAAGGTTTCCATATACATTCCTTTCCAAAATTACTAGTCTGTCTCAAGTAAAGGACATTAGCCCTGAAATGATAATGATAATAACAATGCCCAAACCCACACATAATATATTCTAGAATTGAAAAATTTAATGCAAATCCCCAGATTTTTACAGGTTCAGTCTGAAAATAATTTGGCTAGACGATGCTCATCTTTATGGCTGTTAGTAATCTTAAAGTATATGAAATATTTGAATTAATTTAGCTTTGTCTCTAAGTTATGCAATATATAGAGAATCTATAACTTTATATTAAAATTGATGGGGTCGTGATTTATGTAATAGGCCCTTTGCAGGTAATAATTACGACTGTACTGGAGAGCAAAAAAAATCCTATTTCATTTATTCATAAAAAATTTCATTAGATGTCCAATGCCTTCACTAAAACCTTTTAAAAAATGCAGGTATACCCTTAAAACACGTTTTTGATCTCAAGATATTAAGCATTTTATAGTTTGTTTGCTCTCCAGTAGAGCCTTTCCCAAGGGACCATGAGCTCAATTCATTGGCTACTGAAGTGATATATCATCATGTGACTGTTAGCTGCAAAGGGCCTATTGCCTAAGCTTGCGGAATAAACGTTTTGAGACAAAAAAGGAGAAAGTTCTCTTCTTTTTACTTTGTTATTTTCTGTTTCACTTGGATTCTAACACTGGATCGACATCGTTTGATTTCAATTTCTTTTATTTGTAATTTGTTTCGCGGATTTGTTAGCCATTCTAATAATGACGTCATAGGACGAATTATTTCATAATTCCGCTGAAAAGATGACGTAATCAGATCAGTTTCATATTGAACATTAGAATAGCTTACAACTCAATTATGGAATTCTAAACTTCACTAAGTCTGCCAAATTTTCGAATTTCTGTAAAGTTCCTTAGGAAACTTGAAGTTTACACTTATGGTTGACTACAACATGGCGATATAAGTTGGATGAAGCGACGAGTCTCTAGTGACTGAGTCTATCATGATTACTCGCTCGAGTTATCCAACCCCAGTTGTAGGATATCACTTTGTGAACAACTTATGGCAGACCTCATCTGATGGGGACATCAGGGTAAGTTGATGTCATATTTGATAGATGTTTTTTTTATTAAAAACTGCAGAAATGCCGGAACATTGAAATGGCTTCTCACTACTTTCATCCATGTTTGTAAGAGTCTTTTAACAATTATATCTGATATCTACGATCGTATAATGCGATATTGCGTGCAGTATATGCGACTAACGACGTTAACTGTATTTCCCCCAGTAAGAACTGAAAGATCTTTTCTGGCATGAATAATCAAAATGATGAACCAATGCACTAGTTTCTTTATACTTAGTTGATGACGGGCATGGAGAGTAAGCATCAGAAATCATGATTAAGAAAGTCAACTACTAGCTTCAGATTCTCAGCCCTTGTGAACACACACACACACAAAAAAGATTCTCAGCCCTTGAGAACACACACACACACAAAAAAGATTCTCAGCCCTTGAGAATACAAAAAACACTCAAAGATTTGTTCCGCGATGTTTCTATTCCAAAATAAAATTATGCGAGCTTTCCCATTATTTTCACCTTCAACAAATTTGGGATCAATTATAAAGCCTGTGATAGGCTTACACAAAAGGCACAGGATAAGAGGGAGGCAGACGGAGTGCCGTGACCGTAACAACGCGTTGTGATTGGATGATTGACACGAAAACAATGGGAAGCCATATCATTACGGCAAACCGAACCGGTGTACATGCTTGTAAGTCAGCATGCGTATAATAAGAAATCCTCTCTAACAATGAGCACGCGCAAGCATGAACAGTGCGCGTCGAAAATCCATCCGTTCCAGTTCTATTTGCGCCCTATTTCATTGGAGTTCCTGAGATGATCCTTTGAAAAAGCGTTTAGAGTTTTAGTCTTTTCTTAAGTCAAGTCGCTGTATTTCTAGGTATCTCATCTTACCACGCCTATTGTCCAGTCAAGTAGAAACTTACGACCACTGTCAGTCTACGAGGCATGGGGCCAAGTACCCAGACGACATTTCAAAGCCTTGTTTTACAGGCCTTCTGATCAGAGTAAGTACTGATGAAAACAGATACGCGTAAATTTTTTAAAACTTGGAAATAATATGTCTTCAAACTTGGTCATCAAAGCGAAGCATCATCGCGGCGTCGACAGGTTATTTAGATCATATAAGATGAATAAAAAATACTGGCAAATTTGTGTGCAGTTTAAGATGCAAATGTCAGTAACTAAGCAATATCGCCTTACATTTGTTTCTTAACATTCAGGCAAAGTTTATTTTCATCGTGTTGTTCGCTACGTTGCTGAGTGTGATGGAGAAAATAGTCAGAAAAACGTTTAACAGAAATTCACGAAATGTAACGAATAGTTTAAAAAAGGTCGTGCCTTTGCCGGACGGTTTTCTCAGTTTTAAAGCTATCCCTCACAATCATTCTCATACCCACTTATTGTAACCAAGATTTATAAACATCGACAGCTAGAAGGTTGCTACAGGTGTAATCATATAAAGCAATGATGTAATGTGTCTCATGGCTGGGTGAGATGGTTATTTGCTAATAGATTCCCGCAATCTATCATTTATGAAAATTTCAATTATTTGCGATCTTTGACAATTCTCAGTGGGATGTACATGAGAAAGGTTCAAAATTTGTAAAGCAAGGTCAGTGCCAGCCAGTATTTCAAGACTCCTTTTTTCGCACTCGGAATGAAACTTGAGGAACTAGTGAAATTTTTAAAGAATTTCAATTCCCTTTCGGCTTGCTTTTTCCCCCTGTTTGAAAACCATTGTCTTTCTTCTTCTTATGGATACTTTCATACAAATAGTGATGGTTAAATCAGCACAAATAAGAAACGAGAGCTATGTAAATATTGACCCAAAGCCTTCACTTGTACAAAAGAATTTTTGAAAAAGGAAAACAATAGGCTCTAAAATTTCAACAAAAACGTCGCTTTTTGAAATCCCCTACACAAAAAAGGTCTTGAAATACTTTCATTTAACTTATAGCATCGTCCACATTTGCTATCAGAAAGTTTCCAAGTTTTTATCAAATGAAAACGGTATGTTGCCAAGTGACAAAATTTACAGAAATAATACTCTCTTCAGTTTCGCCGGCAAAATTCCATGGTAGTGAAGGCATGTATGCTTAACAACGCTTCACTATATAATCATCAAAAAAACTTTATATCCTTGCTGTTCAGATATATCTAACGACCACTGATAAAATCTCGATCCGTATCTGTTTTTAAAACAAAATTTAATCCCATAATCTCTGTCGTAAAGACCCTTTCTTCTTGAGCAAACTATATACAGACATACGGCTCCCAAGGGTATGCTTACCGCGCCGTTGCTATAGTCACGTGTATAAACTTTATCTCTAATGTACGCACTGCTCCGCGGGGAAGAACACTATACTCTCTTCGATACATAAGAAACAGAAAACTTAAATAACAATCATATAAATGCTGAAGCTGGAGGAACCGGACTGCTTTTACGGCTGGAAGGCAAACTGTAAGTTAATATTCAGAAATATTTACAATGAATCCTTTCACAGTTCACGTGGCTGAAGTCGAAAGGACGTGTCTTTTGACTAAACAATGAGTTAAACGCAACGCGTTCAGATTTTATTTTAAGAACTTAATTAAACATATCTCTTGGCAGAGAAAATTCTGTTTTTAAATTTCTAAAGATCGATGTTTGAATTGAAAGATGTACTCGAAATAATTGAGCAAAATTTGGTAACATGATTCTACTCACTTCTATCGAACATTTATATGATTGTTGCGGTTAAGTGAAGTGAATCTTTCTCTGTTTTTGGTTGTTAAGTCAACAACAAATTTGATTTAGATCTTCAACTCGACATTCAATTATTCTGCATGACAGTAGCATAATAAACTTTCTTCAAGTGAGTGATCTGGAAAATTTCAATAAAATCAAAGACTGGCTAGTTTGATATTTGATCACCAATCGGTGTCAAACTAAAAGGTTAAAATAACACTCACGACAGATAAGATAAATCACGAAAGAAAATAAAAAGAAACGAAAAGCGAAGAAAGAAAAAGTGGAAAAATATTATATTATAGATCGAAAGATTCACAGATTGTTTTCATTCTTTTAACAAAGAATTTTTGTCAAACCTTGACAGCCTTACACCATGCTGTGCCAACACTGAAAGGGCCCAATTTATTAAGTGCGACATATAAAAGAAACATAAATTTCTTTCTTTTATTGTTCACATAAAAAGTAACGTTACTAAATTTAGTGCTTTGAAGAACACAAAGTCTTCAAGAATTAAAAAAAAAAATTTTTACTGGCTATAATTTGATGGGTTTTAGTTTTGTATATAATTTCATAAAGATAAGTTCTATTTTTTTAAAGTTTGCTAGTAATTTTGACTAGTTTTTACATTAACTCAATTTAATTAAAAATGTGTAGTTCCAGAAAATGTCTTCTATACTTCCCTAACAAGGAGTTTGACTTTAGATTCCCCTGGCAGTAAGACGCTCCCCACTCTAGGAAATTTCAACCTCCATTGGCATTACAGATGTCAAACCAAAACACTAATTTAGACCTAAGCTCAGAGGATCAATTAAATAATAACAGATGTTTCTATTTTCTGGAATCACACAATATTGATTTCTATATTTTGTTAATTTAAAACCAGACTAAAGTCATAGGTGCATGTATATCTAGATTATTGGTAGAAATATGAAGGAGTCTACATCGGCAATCAGTGGAACTTCCTATCACCATGGCAAATCTCAGTGGTTTGTTAAAGGTCAAATACCAGGGGGTTCCCATGGGACAGGTTTGCTCTATGGCAGTGGCATCAGCCCTCATGACCATAGGAATGGTAAGACTTGATTGGGCTTGAAATAGTAAATGGTTTCACTTTTCACACATTTTATGCTAGGAGAGGGTTCATAATTGATCCACTACATTGTAGGTAGGAGCCTACAATCATGTGCAAAACTTGAGACACCACCCCTATTCTGGTCGTAACTGACTACTTCTGTTTGGGACTCCCCCTCCCCCCTCACTCAATGTTGGGTGGCCCCAGGAGGTTGCTGCAACCTGTTACACCCTTCTCAAGCAACATTGTGTTGGGGGAGGGGGGGGGTTGGTGATATGTAAGTGTGTTTCACACTCTACATTGTGGGTATTAAACCACACTGTATCCTGGAGGCCAGCATCTCAACTATTTTGCACATGATTGTAGCTTAGTTTAGTAATGGGCCCATAAAGGCATCATGGCATCATGCAATGTGGACTAAAAAAAAGGCAACATCAGTGGCATAGCAAGGGTGCGATTGTCCCCCCTTAAATTTTCAGCTTGAGCCACTTTGTGTGAAGGATGATGCAGTGCTATGACTTTAAAGTTTTACTTTAGAATAATACTATTATCTCAGGACTATAAAGGAAATTGATTTATGCATTTTTGTTTCCTTTGAAGGCGGGAAATGAGCATATTTTGACAGGAAAGTGACCTTGAAATTTGACCTTTCAATTGAATGCCCCCCTTTTGCTCAGGCCTCACTAGGCCCCTGGGCAATGTGTTTGACTTACTAATAGTTGACAGATATCAAATTTTCCAGAAGGTAGTAAGGGTAGAGAGCAAAATATTTATCCCAAATTAAAACTGGGGTCAAACTTGAGTAGACATGCATAGCCCTGAAACACAGATTGAGGTGGAGAATACCACTCCTCTTCCAGGGTTGGCTATGTGTAGGCTAAGGAAGATTAGGAGGCTTTCTTGGTTTTTAAGTGGAGGGAGGGATAGGCAGTATTTTCCATGACACTTTAAGTATTCAATTATGAACCCATCATCCTCATAAGAACCAGCACGTTGTTCTGCACTGTGTGTAATTTCACTGCACCACCTTGTTGTATTGAAGGGAAAAAATCGATTGTGTGAAGTTAATCAGGTTATTTTAAAATGAAGAATTATTGAATGTTAGGCAATTGATTTAAGAATTATATATTCTTTTAACCCAATTATTGGTGCTTGCGTATATAATATTGGCTTGCAAATCAGTTGAATAAGTAGAATGAATTTTTGAGGAACAATTGGATATTTTTAGAGTTTAGAATTTAATGTGTTAAAATAAATAAATACTATTACTTCAAACTATAACTGCAGTGATGCTTGTTGGGTAACTGATATAGGAGTGTATTTCATAGATTAATGAATAAATAATATGCTTGAAATGCTAGTTAAAATTTATGTTTGAGCCTTATAAATTAATGTCACCATCCACTGTTCAGTAAGCACCTTTGCTGTTTTCCAATTGTACACCATTATCAGCACTCCACTGCACTTAAATTGCCCCCCCCCTGCTTCATGATGTTGATATTGAAAAACTATTTTTTTATTTACAGCACTGCCAAAAGACCCACAAAAGACTGACCCCCTGAGTCAGCAACAGAGGGAATCTGAGTCATCAAGCTACACAAGAGCTTACCACCTTAACAATTACCATGACAAAGGCTATGAGACAAGTGTGGTCCCAACAAATAATGCTCCCTATGGATTGCTAGGAAATGAGAATCATCGCAAAAGACAACATTTTGTCAAAGGAGTTGTGAGTAGAGAAAAATTAAATCTCTCTTATTAGACATGCTTAACAAATATTTTCATTAACCCTTGCCTTTTTATTCATGGAGAAATTTGGTAAACCGGCTATCTAAGGTGATACCAATTAATATCTAAGATATTTTTGGTGACCCACTCTAACATCCTTCCACTCAAACAACATTGAATTCTCTTTATCCATACAAATTTTATTGGATGGCTGTCAATAACAGAATGTTTACTGATAACAATTCAAGAAAAAAAACATTTTTGGTTTCTTCATGAATATAGGTACCAGGAGGTTCAATTCAAAACAAAATGATTTATGGCACAGACGAGCTTTTACGACAGTCTCAAGAAAGACAGAAGCTGAAAAATAAAGAAAATCCCCTTGGATTTATGTATGGCACTGAAGCTGCCACTAACGTAGGAAAACCAAAGCCATCAAGAAAACCCAACAATGCTCTTTTACTGGAAGCAAAAACGTGAGTGAATAGGCAGGCCAGTGCACAACACCAGGGGCACAACACAATAATAATTCTAATATGTGATCACTTGACCAAAATTAGAAGTGAAGTATATATTGACTAGAAGTTTATTTGATTACTGTTTCATTCAAAGTTAAATTAATTGCTGCCTAGCTGTAGTTTTATTAGCCTCCTCTGCCGCCTAATCCAACTCTAACCAGGATTTCTTACTCAAGGGCCGCGGAGCACCTATGAAAGTGGGGGGACTAAGGGTTGACAAGGATTGCAGACACCTTTGAAATTGTTATAATCAATGTAGATTTGGAAAAAAGTGGGGGGACTATAGCCCTAGGCTCTATACAGCCCAAGCTGTTACTTAATATGTGTCACTGGAATCCTGATTAGAGTTAGAGTAGCCTGCAGAGGAGGCTTTAGGAATGGTAGAATAAGACAGAACTTCTAAATACTCAGACTCATAGGAATTGGGGAAAATGTACCCTTTGGCTAGTATACAACAAATATCTTATGAAATGGCATCTCTAACTTGCATCTCATCTTTTCTTTTATCAGGTTTGAAGATCTTGCCTCTAAAAACAAGAAACTAGCATTTGATCAAGGTATATAGTTTATAGTCCACAGTGGGGTTCTGAAACCCTGCTACCCTGCCAATATTTTCACAGAATCCTGTCATACCATCTATAATTCTTTGAAGCAATCCTGATCCCACCTTAATTTACTGATGATGATGATGATAATTTTATGATTTATATAGCGCCTTTTCTATGTGGATATAATCAAAGGCGCTTTACAATGATTAATGTGAATTTTTACAG